>PVJO010007077.1:0-84437 GCA_004026905.1 Hystrix cristata | reverse complement strand
GCTAATTTTTGAAAGGTCAGGTATTCACTGCTTATACAGACCAGGGCATCTGAGACAGAGGTAGTAGTTTAACCTGAGGACACAGGGCAGTCAACACCAGGATGCATGTGGACAACTGCAGGTATCCCAGCTGAGAGGCACAGCAGAGAGAGAAAGAAGGACACAGGATGAGGACCCAGGTGAAGCTCTGAAACCATGATTGGGAACTGGGGCATTGCCCTGTAGTTAAAAACCAAACAATGATGTTGTCAAGAACTTTGCCAAATTTCTGTTTGACAAGGTCATCCAAGCACTAATATGGACGGACACTCACCATACCAAGTAACGACAACCTTATGTATAATCATGACTCACTACCACTGCCCTAACATCTATTAAAATCACCATCTATTAAGTTCAGCAATCGTGTTGTGAACTACAATTGCTACTGGCACAGTTTACAGTTCACAAGTCTGAGACTCTTACAATCAATGTTCAATTTCTCCATGTTCTAATTTTTTTCTCTTAGTTCAAGGTCTTTTCCAAATGAATTTTTCTGTCTTAACTTTTTGAAAAATTTAAAATGTAGTTTTTCTGTTTCTGTCTTAGCTTTCTTTGTCTACTTTTCATTTATTTTTAACTGATATATAAAAACAAAAATCATGCATAGTAATGGAGTACCATATAATGTTTCAATACATGCGTGCTTTGAGCAGTATTTAAATAGGGTTAAACAAATCTATCTCCTCAAGCAATTATCCTTTATGATGAAAACTTTCAAACTATTTTGTTCTACATTTTTGATATGTACAGTACATTACTGTTTTATACATACATATTCACCCCACTGTGCAATGGCATATCAGAGCTTTTTGGATAGTTGCTATGGTTTGAATGTTCTTTCACAATTCATGATGGAACTTATATACCATTATAACAGTATTAGGAGGTGAGACCACTAAGAGGTGATCGGCCATGAGGACTGTGCTTTCACGAATGGATTAATGCTGTCTTGAGGGAGTGGATCCATCATCATGGGAGTGAATTCTTTATGAAAGGATAAAGTCATCATCCTTTGTCTGTCTGCCTGTGTATCTGTCTTTCTCTCCCATCTTCACCCTGAATGATTGAACAAGATTATCACCGGTTCTAGTCCCTTGGTCTTGGACTTCTCAATCACCAGAAACATTAACAATAAGCTTATATCATTTATAAATTCCTCATTTGGTAGTCTTCTTTTGTAGCAGTACAAAACAGACTAAAAATATGTCCATATAAATTTCTCTAACTGGATAAAACACAAAACGTATGGTTTAGGGCATGGGGAAGAAGTAGAGGGCAGAAGTACATAGGAGAGGAAATAGTAAAGAAAAAACTGCTCTCAGCAAACTGCAGATGGAAGCCAGCCGAAGTGCACAGGCCACCTCCACTTCATAACTGAAATTATTGCTACATCATAATTTATAACAGTTCTCAAGTAGTAATGTTCACAGTTCCCTTTTTTGCCTGATGCTATGTTGATCAATTATCTTCTTGAAGTGTGCTACATAATTATTGATGATAGTTCATATTTGATGTCTCATCAACTTACAAACATTTGGAAAGACATACTTAATACTTTTTTTGTCTCACTGCATCTTTCAGGAGTATTTATTAGAAAAGCAAGAGCCAAGTCAAAAGCAAGGTCTGGTTTACTATCAGGTGGCAGTGGGAAGTCTCATTTTGTATCCATGCAATCAGATTTTTCTACAGTATAAATTAACCCATCAAATTTCCTTATCATTGTTAATTGTAGCAGCCCAGTGACAATCAGTCAGCATGCAAAAGGGGCATCAGTTTCTGTCCACACACAACCACAAGGACAAATTTGTATCAGTGCAGGCAGGGGCATATCTATGACAAAAAATCCTTCATAAAAGAGACATTCACAAGGTGTGTTCAGACTTTACATATCTAATTCCTTTATAATACAAAAGTGAGTTAATCAAATGCATTATTATTCTTATTTCTTTCATCTGCAGCAATATGTCTGAAAGAGAAAAGTAGAGATAGCCCAAAAGAGCATAAAGCCAGTGAAAAGTAGCAAGATTCTCTCCTTTCTGTTCTTATTTACCCACAAGCCTCTCCCAAATACTAGCCTTAATTCTGAAGAAGAGCAAGGAAATGAATGCATCTTAATGAAATTGAAGAATCACACTAAACTGTGGCCTGAAGAAATGTCCACTTTCAGTCTGGGTATATATTGGCTTAATATTCTAGGGAGGAGGCCTCAGGTCAGGAACTAAAATGATTGATTGCTTTTGGCCCTAAAACTGTAAAGAAAACTGTGATGTGGATGGGAATATAGATTTGACTTTCAATTGACTATGAGAACTTCCTGGTCCCAGCACATAGCAGCAACAGTTTTACCCATCTAGCTTCACCAAAGGGGGTGTTACTCACCTTTCTGTCCTCAGGAAGCTTAAATCAGAAAGGATATTCTGCATGCACAAATTTAAGCAGGAAGCTGAATAACAGAAGTGTTGGCTCTTCCCTAACTAGAAGAGGACATCAAAATGAATTCCTGGCTTAGTCCCCAGCTATAAGTTTGCCTGATGCTCTAATTAGGATGTTCCTTATCCCTCACTTTGCAAGGCAGTAAGAAGCCAAGACAGTGGTAGGATAAACTTGAATGTGTACTCAGAAAGTTGTATACATGTTCATTCTGCGTTAAATTACAGAGTTAAAGAATCTAAGACATCAAATGACAAGCACAGATCCAGAGTAATAACACAGCCAGAGTAGATACACTTATAGGATCTGCACAACCATTTGGCCAGACCCCTAAACCAGGATAAGACGAACCTACATTCTTTTGTACCATGTGAACAGGTTTCAAGTTATCACTTGGCTTCAGTCAACTTCAGAGAAAATATCAAGCTAAGCTACAAGAAATCGATTCTTCATAAACTTTCATAAGAATGTAAGATGCCACTTAAAAAGTAGAGGCAAAAAGAGTGGACTATCAGAAAAACAAGAAGGGCTGTCCATGATTTTGTCAAAAACACTTGTAGTGAATCAACTTACAGTTTTATGAAAGACTTATAAATCAAGATATCGTTTTCTGGAGACTTGATTTTTTTTATCATCCCAAATTAGTCTTCCTCTATCTTAGGACAAATTGTTAAAGTTTCATCTATACAGAAATAAAACAAGAGTTGGTTTGAACAGTTTTATCAGCCAATTAACCAACTCAAGATTTTATTTGGAATTTGCAAAGAAAAACAGGTCAACAAAACAGGCTACAGCACAGGTGTTGAAATAGCTATACTTTTCAACCAGCTGTGTGACAATCATGTAGACATAGCTTCAGTGAACCCAGTTGAAAATAACAGCCCTTTTATTGCAAGACCATTGTAACACTCAATTATTAAAATTGATTAATACTTGGGCCAATTCAATTTCATTATCACTCATCGATTTCAAGCATTACTTTTTAATGGCCTTCACTCTTGTCACTTCAGTTAGAACTGCATGGACACTAGCTTAGTGGAAAACACACAGTCCTTTTTATGAGATTAAGCTCTTGGCTGTAATAACAGGTCTCAAATGAATAAACTGCTAAATACAGAAGACCAGATGCGTCTACAAGCACTATTTAGAAATCTATAACTTTTAGAGGATTTGTTTTAACAGATTTTTATGTTTTTACTGCCAGAAAAAATAGTACATTAAAAAGAGGCTTAATTAGATTATAGTCCATAGTAATGCGCTCTGCTTAAAATAGGCATCCAGAAAGTGATTATTAAATGACTACATGGAAAACATGGACAATAAGTATTATTCGACCTAAAATATGTCCATCAGTTTAAAGAAAGCACAATCAGAAGAACAAGTTTCCTTACTTCTTCATCCTCTGCTATAGTAGTGAATTCGATCTTTACCACCTTTATACCACCATCAAAATTCATTTGCGTGCCTCAATTTCCATGAACTTTGCTTTGATTTGACTTTCAACAGCAATGTGAGAAACAATCTGAATCACTGCAGCTGCTTCTTGCCTCTTCCCCTTTTGGCTTGACTCTTCTCTCTCGTAATCCACACAGGTGCTGCCTCCCATTCGTGGTTTAAAATAAAAGTGACTGCCAATCTTCAGCTTAAAAATAAGGCAAAATGAACCAAAATTCTTTTTAAATTGCCTACGAGGGTCTTTATAATCTGACCTTGATTTGTATCTATTGATCTCCCCCCTTCCTTCCATTTTCCTTGGCTCTTTCTCTTTCTCACGTTACACATAACTTCTCTTGATCAAATCACCTTGCCCTCTGCGTGTTTTACATTCCAGCCTCACAGAGCTAAAGGTCATTTGCAAATACTCCAAATAAATCTATATCTTTCTATCAGATAATTCCTTCTGAATTGTCTTTGCCTTTTCCTGCACAAAAAACTCCTCCAAAATTCATTCAAATTTTATCACTCCTCTCTGAATTTATTCTTATTCTTCAAAATCACAGTAAATAGTTTCTACTTAGATTTTTTTATAATGCTTGGCACACTTTATTCAAATTTTACCATTTCTTCAAACATTCCCATTGCCTACTTTCTAATGATTTCTGAGCTCTTTGAAAACAAGAAGCGTAATTTATGTACTTTTAAAAAATTTCCTCTGCTCAATATTTCTTGGACTGTAAACATATGCTCAAAGACAACCACTGAATGAATGTGTGAGTACAATTTAGGAATTTGACTTTTTAAGCAAATGATATGCAATTTTCACGGCACTACACATAATAAAGGCATGTGTCACTTAAAGACACATTGAGGAATATAAGCCAGATGTAGTGAGGCAAGTCTGTTATCCCAGAACTCTGGAAGTCTGAGGTGGGAGAATTGCAAGTTCAAGCCAAGCCTGGGTGATTAGGTCAGATCCTGTTTGAAAATAAAAAGCAAATCAAATCAAACCAACCAAAAATTGCTGGGATTTAGCTCATTGGGAAGGTTCAGGGTTTGATACCTAGTACCTCTGAGAGAGAGAGAGAGAGAGAGAGAGAGAGAGAGAGAGAGAGAGAGAGAGAGAGAAAGAGACAGACAGGGTTAGCATTAGTAATCGTTCCATTGGGTGAATATCAGAACTAATGTATCTACAGGAACTAAAAGGCTACAATGTAAGTTACCAGGTGACAAAATCATGTGCAATCACCATCCTACTTATGGTCCATTGTTGAATGAAGTGTGGTTACAAACCACATGACTGTATTCTAAGGGTGAAAATTCTCTGACATTATAATAAGCAAAAAATTTAATTTCTTTCTAGCTGTTGATCAGCACATTTAAAAAAAGAGGTAAAAGTCAGACCATATTAAGAACATACTTTACAAAGCTGTTTATATCTCTGTACCCGAGCTATAATCTTAAGTCTAAGAAGCCACAGGAAGAATCGATGCCATCAGAGTGAAGATAAATGGGCAGCTGGTGTCTTTCTCCATTCATCATGATATTGTTAAAACAGACAGTGCACAGAACCATAATCTATCCTGACAGTGCTCACTGATCCGGAAACCTACTGCAGGTTTTTATAACCTGCATTTTTAAAAATGCATTAGAAACTTTGATTTAGACATTATAGATTATTGAATAAAAGAGACAACTGAGTAAGTCGTCCTTCTCTTGTGTGTGACACCAACATACCTTTTGCTGACTGGGCTACTCACAACTTAATGGTTTGTTTACCACTTCCTGCCTGCTGTTCTCATTAAGGCAGATCATTTGGTCATTAGTGAGTGATAATTCATTGTTGCTCCCAAGGCAGGTTTTACTTCATTTATTTTTATGTTTTACTTATTTTTTTTTAATAAGATGAAGATTTCTTTTCTTTCTTTTTTTTTTTTTTTTTTTGGTGCTGAGGATCGAACTCAGGGCCTTGTATTTGCTAGGCAAGCACTCTACCACTGAGACAAATCCCCAACCCCAGTTATTTATATTTTTAATGGTCCAAACATCACTGGCCTACTCATTATTGATACACAAAAGTCAAGCAATTTGTTTTAGTTCTGTGATCTGTCAGTAGCTACTGTCAACACTTGGGAGGACATTTTGAACTATTCAGAATGATGAAATTCTTATATCTTGATAGAAGCAAAATAAACAAATATTTTGTCTGAGCAGTAACTCCATCCATTACCTCTGCCTCAATATTATCAGTCTCACAACCTATTTGCCAAACAAATATGTTCTAAGTGGATCACTTTTTAGTCCATCAAAGTGTAGAAGAAGTTTATATATTTGCTGCCTAAAAGCATTCTCTTTTACGTTAACATTATACTTGTAGATTCGGTATGAAAGTATTGTTAAAGCAAGCATACTATCAGCTCTTTGCAAATGTTTACTTTTATTTGTAACTTGTAAAATGTCCTATTAGTTCCTTTTATTTGAAAAAATAAAGCCATACGTGGGGTGGGGGTGTGTATGTGTGTGAGTGTGGGTGTGTGTGTGTGTGTGTGTGTGTGTGTGTGTGATTACCACATACCTTGGAGAGATTTTTGTGCCAACATGTCAAAAGAAGCTACACTTAATATTTGTGACATCTATAATGGAGCTTGATTTTTACAACAAAATCACAAGCATAAGAAATTGGATGCAAATACCACATTAACAAGTTTTTGTTTGTCAGTTTGCTAGGGCTATGAGAGACCAGAAAAGGGTTGCCCTCGAGAGCTTAAACTATATACATCTAGAAGTGCAGAGTTATATTCAATGATTAATGAAAAACAGATATTTATTTGTGAAAACATAATTGTGGTATGTAATGGATATGATGAAAGGCCAAGTAAGTTAATGAAGACCAAACTATTTTAGTATTGAGTCAATGATATTTCAACATCTTTTTCTTTTAAAATGAAATTTACAACTGCTTTAAGAATGCACTTATTCAGTGGTTCAAAATTCCATTTTAGTTTATCATAGAAAATTCAGAAGCGAGACAGATCAGATAATCAATGCACTGAAAAAAATGCAAAATTATAAAAAAAAATTCTGCTTCTGATTTGAAGTGGCTATAATGAACTATTACAATCAATATATGTTACCTACAAATATTTTCATTGTGTATATATTGGCTAAGAGTAGAGGGCACAGAATAAACATCTCAGTATCTTCAAATTAAGACATAAGAGTTTCTAAATCTCAGTGTATTATTGTGGCATTCTAACCATGACTTAAAGGTTTAGGTTTTAGAATGTACCCTACAATGTCTATTTGTTTCTAACCCTTCGGTGTCTTTGATTTTAATTGCTACCTGGTGATCTGTAATACCTCTTCAGAGTACTATAAGCCATAGATAGTTATTTTTTAATGGCCAAAATAACTCTTAAGAAAAGAAACAGTCGGCTAGAGATTTAGCTCAGTGATAGAGTGTTTGCCTTGTAAGCACGAGGCCCTGAGTTCGATCTGAAAAAAAAAAGAAAAGAAAGGAAAAGAAAAGAAAGGAAAAGAAAAGAAAGGAAAAGAAAAGAAACAGTAATATATATATATATATATATATATATATATATATATTCACTTTAGTCAAATAATATCATGTTTCCCATAGACTAAAGCATGTACCTTATGTCAAAATTCTATTTCCACTATTAGTATTCTACATCCCTCCTCAACTGCCATAGGTTTTCATAGGTTGGATTTTATTTATTTTTCAATTACTTTTGTTGTGAAGATAAATCCAAGTATTAAAAAATCATACTGCCACAGTTATGTGGCATACTCCTTCAACCAGAATCCTTTTCTTTTTGCCCAATGGCACTTTTTCTGTGTCTGTATTCCTGCAATTATGAGTTAGCTTCCATTAGTGGAACGTATTTTCCTCTCAATCTTTCACAAAGACATTAAGCTCTTTGAAACCATAAAATAGACTCTACTCTGAGGACTGCACTCTTACTACCTGTCAAACGGTACTTGATGAAGCAAGTGCCTAATTTATTTAAATTTCCAAGATCTGACGAATGTAAGCCAAAGACAAAATATGATCATGCCTGATACTCTCACTCTGCTGCATATCTTGTAAGCAAAGGCACAGGCTGGTTTTGTTTAGGACTATTTTTCCAAGGATGTTTACATAGCACAGACACTATTTTCTACCAGGAAAAAAGGTCAGGCTCATTTACAGCCCTGAACAGATGAATATCGGGTCTCTTTCACGAGCAGGCATGTCAACTGTCCAGAACCAAAACCATGGGATCTTTCTGCTCGAGGCTCCTCTGCGTCTTCAGGGATCACCTAGTCCTCTTCCTTACTCCTCAGAAACCTCATCTCGTGCAATCTTGATGTGTAGGCTGCTTACTTATTGCAATAAGCCATCTTTTTCTTTGACCTGGGAATTTTATATCTTCTGCAACAACCCATGAAACTATGGCAGGTTAATTTAAGTTGGTAGCTTCATAAAATCCCAGCTCTTTCACAGATTTTCACATATTCCTGGGAAGAACTGATACAGATGTTGTCATCCTAAAACTAGAGAATTTTAGTTTTACTCAAAATTGGGCAGTGATTTTGATTAAAATCCAAGAGCAATTTTGTGTATTGTGTCTCTTATGTAGCATCAGGCTTTATGTGTACATCTATTCATAGATTGCTCATCAGCTTCTACCTCCTCGATCAACTTTTAAGTGGTTACTATGAAAGTGACATTTGCAACCATCTCTGGATGTCTTCTTGTTAACTGGTTCTCTCTTTTGCTGTCTTTTTAAAAAATTTTATTTTAGTGGTACATTTTAGACATACTTAATGATAACATTCATCATAGGAAATTTGTACCTGCACCTGATATATCTTGCTGCTTCTTTTTTTTTTCTCATTCCCCTCCCCTCCCTTCAACTCCTTTCCCTCCTTATTTACAAAAGCTTTGTTTCCAATTTTTCCCTTCTATTCTCTTAGTTTCTAATGTAGACAGTTATTTACTGAAAAGCCTAATCCAATTTTATAATTTCCTACTCAGAACCTTTAAGATTTCTTATTCTACTCAGAACAAAGTTCTAGCCAACAATTTTGCTTCAAAACCTTTCATGGAATTTTTCTTACTTTTCAAGACTTAATCTTCACAAACAAATCATTTCTTAATCATACGTCCTTAGTAACCATCCTAATTTATCTCTTTCTGTTTTCTGGCCTTCATGTCTTTGTTCAAACATTCTGGGAGTCATATGTCAGATCTATATATTCATTTATCTAAGCACTTTCCACCCTTTAGGACCCATTTCTTTCTGGAAACCCCACAGACAATACACCATCAGAATCTACGTTATCCTTCCCCAGTCCTTGTGCTTTTTGTTGTCACTTCATGAATATATATATATATGAACACTTATTATCACTTACACATAAACTCTCTCTTGTAAGAAAGTATATTCCTAAAAGACCTATCCTTTTTGTTTTATTTGTATTTTACACTTAAGAAAATGCTATGTACAGAATAGATAATATATTTTAAAATTAAAACAGATTGTTTACAATTCTATAACTAAAAGTTGCCTTCTTCAGGGAACTTCTAGATGTTTACGTGCCTTTACCGTGTGAATCAGGAAGAAAGGACTTCTGTGTCATATCTGCCTAATGCCAATTGGGCCTATCAAGCTAATATGATAAGGAAGTGTGCATCTCAGTAAGAAAGCTGAATTTCATCTAAGTATGTGTTGTGACCTAGGTATTTTAATTTATTTATAAGGTGGAATAAAAGTTTGCTTTACAAATATGGCTGTGACTTGATAAGAAAAAAGTATATTTTGAATATCCTTGGAATTCTTAGAGAACTTTGTTTAGGAACATACTTAGAATGTGGCAGTGAGGCTCTGGTAGCATAATAGGGAAGAAAACAATATTATTGACATGGATTTTTGAGAAAGAGGGGAAAGCAGAGAAGAAAGGGCAGAATAGAGAAGAGATGTGGGTTGGGCAATATTCCAAGAAGTTAGCCTACAAAAGATGGTAGCCAGTGAGAAACTACCAAAAGAAAAATGGTTTTTACTAACAAAAGTTATAATAATAATAGCAGTTAATTATCTCCATATATTACATGGAAGTTTGGACCATTTATTATTTCTTCCATTTCATGAATAAGTAAATGGTATTATTGTGATTTTAAGAAAATTGATCACGATAATACAGCTGAACTAGTAGGGCTGGAATTTGATCCTGGAGAGACTGACTTCAAGTCCATTTCTAAGTTGCTCGTGTTGCTAGGATATAAATTCTACTGACTTCAAATCTGCAAAAGAAGATGAAATGCCATACAGAAATATAGTATTGGCAGCAAAAGGGATACTGATATACGTAGAATGGGCCTAACCTACCTCTTCCCGACTGTCTAACTGGAGAAGGCAGCCAGAATTGGATCATGAAGAACACAGATGATGTGTGAGAAGTAGCTGAAACTAACCCAGCAGCAAATGGAAACCAAGACTTTTTAACCTTATTTTATTTTATTTTCTAAATATATTACGATTACCTTACTGGAAAAGATCACAGATTGAGATCTAGGTTATTACAATAGCACTTGAGTCTGTATTTCAACAATAGCTTTAGGTTCATACCCCTATTCCTTTCCTAGCAATCTGGACAATGTCAGAAACACTAGACTTAAATATTCCTGTGTCTCAGTTATATTTAAGTATTTTAATCCACAGAAAAATAATGTGTGGCTTTTATGAAACTGTGAATATACAGCTTAGGTATATATTCTGGAAGAGTCCTGGGCAACTGTCCAAAATGAAGTACAAAATAGAAGTGTGTTTACATTTTTGCTAAGTTTTACAGTTTTCTTTAGACTGCACTTCATATTATTACTTCCCTTCCCAGACTTAGATTCAGGCTGTGTGAATGTTCCATCAAGCAAAGCCACATCTTCCTCCCAGAGACTGTACATACCACCATACAGATTATATAGGAGGAGGGTTTTCCAGATCAGCTGAGTTCACATTTCTCCACTGCCTTACTGTTTACACTTTACCCCATTAGCTTGGATGGTGTCTTTACCCCTGCCTTTCTCCCTAAGAATTTTCCAGAATAGAGTCTCAAAGTAGCTTTGGCTTTCTAGAAAACTTTGTAACCCAGAGGCATTCATTTCAGAAAACCTCTCTGAAGCCACCAAACAGGAGAAAACTTAATTTGTTTTGTCATCAAGTGTCTCTCACCTAAAATTGTTGGTCAGATTTCCTAATTTTTTGTCATCTTGTGTTATATTCAAATATTTTTTCTCCAAGCACCACAAATTATCTTTCAAATGACATACCCCACCATGTCCATTTTTTTTTCGTGTTTACAGATTATACTATTGTAGCAATAACTAGTATCAGTACTCTTTGTTATTTAGTTTGTCCCTATCCGCATGTACAAAAATAGTTTTATTTCTGGGATAAAAAATGCTAGAGCAATCACCATTTTCTCCACCTTCATAATTTCTACAGATATCATGCTTTCAATTCTGAGAACACATTCCTTGGTCCCAACTTCTCTCTTTGTCCATATCCTGCCAAAATAGCAACTAGAAAAGGCTACTACGGAACACCTTTCAATTCCTTGTTCCTATCCACATAAAGAAGTAAAATTGCAATATAAATAGATGTTAAGAAAATGATGTGAACATCTTTGTTTAATTTCCATGTCCATAAAGAAATTCTCCTCACTGACGCTGCTCACAGTCTTAGAAAGTTAACATGTACCGCTGGGTGTCAGACCATAATTGCATATCATTAGCAAAGTACAATTCTACTAAATGAAGGCAACTGATTAAACAAGGGCTAAGAAATCAGGAAGAATTGAGCTATAAGAAAGAGTCTTCCCTTATGACTTAATAACACACCAATTCTGTACATGATAAGAAATTTAAGGGGAAAATTCTCAAAAGACAATAACTGGACGTGATGAGGCTGATGGTATTTTGAAAAAAAGAAACAACAAAAAAACTTGACTCTTTTTGGTAAATTTTAAAAGAAGTGGGACTGAACCAATGACTCTTATCTGAAAGAGCTTAATTCTATGTCAAAAAATCGAAATGAATAGAAATTCGGCAAAAGTGATCCTCCTCGGCCCCTTCCCCAGCCCTTCCCTGTTGAATGTACTCTTTAGAGGTAGGTTTTGTATTCGTTTCTTTTAGATTTTGTTATTTGTTTGCAAATGTGATAGCAAAATCAAATATATAACTGGAGAAGGGGCTTTATGGCAATCCTACAGTTTCAGAGATAGCCTGGAAAGGCACAGAGAGACAGTCCCCCTTCCTGGAACATGGTAAGTGTGCATCGGAAGTTGAACATACCACTTCATCCCAAGTTTTCACCTGAGACCTTTGCTAATTATATTCAATGCATTTCTTTCTTCTTTCTCCTCCCTCTTCCCTCCCTTTCTTCCTTCCTTTCAACTTACTAATTGTGTAATTTTGTGTCATTATCCCGCGTTTATATAAACAAGTATGTTCCCGTTATGTAAGCCTGCTAAATAAAAATGTATAACCAGACATAGAGGTCTCTTGCATGTCTTATTCACCACCTTTTCTCTAACTTTGTCTCTACCTAGCTTTGCACCCAAAACTCACTAGGTTCTCAATAAATACCCACTAAACATAAATAAACCTATCGGTGTTAGGTGCTTTGAATAAAATGTTGCATAATATCAGGTGTTATTTTTTAAATTGGAGTATAGATTTGATTAAAAACAATTGTAATCCTTAAATTAGAAAGTCGTGGTCTCCTCCTTCTCCATAAATAGGGCATAGCTTTGAACTTGCTTCTAACTCCATAGTGCTTTTCTATTCAGGTAGTTAATTTGCTTAATTCTATGTGTAGTTACGCTTCTCTGATTGAAGTACAAATAAAAATTAAATCAAGAGAAACAGATTTTATAGGCATTAAAGTTTTCTAGTTAAAATAAAAGGAGGGTACAGCTTAGATTTGGACCCAGACACAGCAAGCGAGAGCGAGAGGTGTCTGTGGTGGTGTGGAGGTGCTCGGAGAGCCGGAAGACATAGCAGCTGTGAAAACCTGACACAGTCTATCTGCACAGTCCCACTGGACTAAAACAACTACCCGTCTACATTTCCTCTTGACCTATATGAAATAACAAGACACATTTAAAAATATCTAGTTAAATTAAAATATGCCACACAGACACACCTTAGGTAGCTATAAGGGAATAGCTGATGTTTCATTGAATTACAAAATTATCAGACTAATAAATTAGAGCTTTTAAATCTATGTAGCAGCTTGAACTACAATATTGGTACAAGCTGATCTTACAAGTTGTTCCCTACAGAACAGAGTTAATACGATGAAACAAGTGAAGAAATAGAGAGAAAACGCCCACACTTATTTTATTTTTATTGAAGGTGAAAACCACCTGCACATATTTCTGTTCAGAGAAAATTGTTCAGTTTCATTTTTCTCTCACAGACAGAAATGTACTCTAAAGAATTAGAACTGCTTCTTTTGTTTCTTGTTCTATCAGAATTTAATTTGCATATTTGGGGACATGTTAAGATGCTCTCTGTGATTTAGCAAGTTTATAAAAAGGTAATTTGATCTCAAATCACAGGTTTTTTTTTATTTCTAATACTGAAAACTGCATACCATTCTGAGAAGTGAGCCATGAGAGGGAGATGTTAGCTTGCCTTGTATCAGATAATAAAAAAAGTTCCACAAGGGACAAGTTACATATTATGACATTGTGAATATAAGGCTCATTTGGATTTAATTCATTACTACATCATGTTGCACAGGAAAGCAATTTTTAAGCAATAGAATTGAACTTCATTGGTAAAGGACCTAGCTTTACTGAACACACAATCAGTTACTGAAGACAGAAACTGATTTCCCAGATCAGGCATATAATGAAAGGGAAGAGAAATTCAAAACCATATTTTTCCAGATAAGAATGACACTTTGTAAGATTTGGGAAGTGTATTTTTGCTTGAGGAATTGACTAAATTTTGATGCCACAAACTGAATAAGTTCAAGAAAATGATTAAGTAACTTTAGTAAAATATATGATTTTTTTTTTCAAATTTCAGTATCAACTGTCCATCTTAACATATTAGACTACCTTAACACTTTAGATGGACCACTTTAATTATTCTAAAATCATTCAGGAATGTTTTAAAAATCCAGCCAAATTGTATCACTTAAATTTCCTAAATCTGTATGTATTAGGGTTCTCCGGGGAAACAAACCAACAAGACTTGTGTGTGAAGGAGGTTAGTTTAAGGAGTTGGTTCACACAAGTGGGAAAATGTGGCAAGCCCAACATTTTCAGGGGAGACTGACAGAGTGGACATGTAGAGATGTAACAGTTGAAGTCTAAAGACAGTCAGCTAGCAGAATCCCTTTTCTTCAGAGGTCAGTTTTCCTCATAAGGTCTTCAGTTGATTGGATGAGATCTTCCCATATTTAGGAGGATAGACTGCTTTACTCAAAGGCTACTGATTTGCATGTTATCTGATCTTTATAAGATCTTAACAGAACCATCCAGAATAATATGTTATGAAATATCTGGGTACTGTGACTTCGTCAAGTTGGTACAAATACATTAACCATCACAATGTGTTTGTATAAGCATCTGCAACCTGGAAACTAAAATCATCTATTTTGTGATAGCACCCTATGATGGGTGCAGTGCAGAAAGGGTGGGCATGGGCACTTGCATCATCCACTTTTTGTACATGAATTATCTACCAACTTTCTCTTTTGTTAGATAGAAATGTTCATTTGAAATGTTTAAGCGAATCTAAAAAAGTGCTTAATTTGATTTAACTTTGCATAAGTAATGTGTTTTAAGGTATATTTTACTTTAAATACCCTCTTTAAAGCACTCTTGTGAGATTATAGAATTAATACTTATAGTAGAAATTTTCAAATGCCTTAATTTTGATTTTTTTGGGGGGTGGGTTGCTGGGGATCGTGCTCAGGGCCTTGCACTTGCTAGGCAAGTACTCTACCACTGAGCTAAATCCCCAACCCGCAAATATCTTAATTTCTAAAGCATGAATTAGGTTTTTAAATTCCAAGTCTCAAAGACTATGTCTGCCATTTGAATCTTGATTTCATTGACATTAAAAAGGAACATGAGAGACAGAAGCAAATAATCAGTTCCCAACATTCCCATGTTTGACTTATACTTCACTCTACTAAATGTGATCATTACCAACTTTTCTATAGCAAGAGTGTTGAGAAATCAAGTCAGTCCACAGGAAACTGACATATCTAATCATCAAAGAAAAAGGTTTGTTATTTCCTTGTACTACATTTTACTGATCTTGTTCCTTTCATGGAAAGAATAAGATCAAAAAGTGAATGAATAGCAAAGCATATTATTATAGTCAACACCCGAAAAGTGCAAGAGAAAAATGTGACTAGCCTTAATGTTGATCAATTCTTAGTATAGGCAGCCAGTCAGTACACATGATCAAGATATATCTGACAGAATTAGTTCACTGACAGTAAAACAGCACTGCTCTTATGTCAAATATATTTCTCTCACTAAGAATACAACAGGATCAAATTAAGAGGTCTTCATTTTCATCCTTATTAATCTAAGTTATTTCTGATGCTTTACATCAGATAGATTTGACGGAAAGTATTACGAAAAGGAAATTTGCTTACTAGGAATTTAAGTAACCTAATCTCAGTACAAAATCAAGTGGACACAAATGGGTGATCATTGTATTATGTGTAAATTTTTAACTTTCATTTTTTTTTTTGTCATAGGAAAGCAATGCTCACTAGATTAAACAGAATGTCATTTAAAAACTGTAGAGTGACCAGCAGAGTGCCTGGAATATAGAACTTCAGCCTGTATTTACACACAAAAAAGAAAATCCTCTGTTTTTGAAATCAACTTCTTAGCAATGCTAAGAACATAGATAAAAATGTGTTCAAAAAGCAAAGGTTGGGGTTGGGGATTTAGCTCAGTGGTTAGAGTGCCTCCCTCGCAAGCAAAGGCCCTGACTTCAATCCCTGGCATTAAAATAAAAAAAAAAAATAAAACAAATTAAAAAAAATAAAAAAAATCAAAGGTCTTTTTTTTCCTGTATAAGAGATTTTAATATAAAGTCTCAAAAGGATTCATGAAGAACCAGAAATATATATTCATTTCTTTTCAAAATATTATTAAAAATAGAATACACATGGAAGTGAAAGGTTATCAAGAGCATTTCTTTCTCTTTTTTCTTTCTTTGTTTCTTTTTGTTGTTGTTGTTGTTGGTTTGGATACAAGGTCCAAACGTAGTTCAGTCTGGCCTTGAATTCATGGAGATCCTCCTGCCTCAGCCTCCCAATGTCTGGGATTACAGGCACGTAATGCCACACCTGGCTACCAAGAGCATTTCTACTCTGATTCATTCTGTCATGCAGTGAAGATGTACTGGATGCTGGGATGCTGTGAGTCAGGTACTATGCTACACCCCTAATTCCTTCTTCACCAGAAAGTCATGAGATTCAGGCCAACAAAAAGAGAGAAAATGGAATACTTAGATTTGCAAAGATAGAGAAAGGGAAATCCAACTGCTGTCAGATTAGTATGAGCATCATAATGAGGTTGGCACCTTAGCCAGACCTCAAAGGAATCACAGTATTTGAACCTGTCAACATGGAGAAGGTCACTGAAGTCAAAATCCCCTCAATCAACACCTTCCCTTGTCTTATTGGTGGGTGCTCTGGCCAGATACCTAGGGATAGAATAGGGCATACGCTTTCATCTGTGAGATGCATCCAAGTGTGAGGAGAGGTAATATCACTCCACATAGCACTGAGAGATTCCAAGTGAAGCACTTGCTTTATCTAAAGTTCAGCACAATGAAATACTATGCATAATTAAATAAATCTTACCCTATGTATTTCTTTTGTGATTAAATTTCAGACAATGCACACTTGTTATTGGGAGTGATCAATGATAGAGTAGTTAATTGCTTCCTTTAGGAGTCATTACTCTATTACGGTTAAATTCATTCTGTTACCATTTGCACAAGTTGAATAATGTGACTTTTGTTATAGATATCCATGGTTTTTATTTCCAATTAAAATGGCAGTTGCTGTGCTGTTTTCCTAATTTCTTGTAGACTTCCTGCTTTCATTCCCTCTCATACTGATACTGTGGTGGGTTCAGGAGGTGAGAGAAAGCAAATAATAAGATGAGGAGAAAGATAGTTGTTGGAAAGGATAGCTGGAGACTATGGAAGGGTTGCCGATGGTGCCACTATAATCAAACAACAGGAACAGAGAGAAAACCTGTAAAACCCATGAGGGAGTTTGAAAAGTAGCTTACATGTGCAAAAAGAAATACAAATTTCCAATTAACATATGACAATTTGGTTAATATTACTTTGTTCTATTATTAAAAAAACAAAACAAAACAAAAAAAAAAACAATGAAGACCTGGAAGGCTGGTGCTTCCACAAGGCAGTTCAATAACACAAAGCAAAACCCAAACAGATTTTAACTCTCTGAAATCGTGATTTGTTTCCAGGAATTTATCAGGAAAAAAAGGTTAAATAACTACACAAAGACTAATGCCAAAGAAGGTTCATAGAGGTAACGTAAAGGTTCATCTATAAGAAACAGGTTAAGTATATTATATGATATCCATATAATTGAATACCAGGCAGTACTTTAGTCTAATGGTTTAAATTTTTGTTTGTCAACTTACAATGGTTTTAAATATTTTTTTTAATTAAAAGAATTTTATTTTTTTGAATAGCTATTATCAAGAAATCAACCAATAACAAGTGCTGGCGGTGCTGCGGGGAAAAAGGAACCCTCCTGCACTGCAGGTGGGAATGTAGACTGGTCCAACCACTGTGGAAATCAGTGTGGAGATTCCTCAGAAAACTACAACTAGCGGTTCCATTTGACCCAGCTATTCCTCTGCTGGGTATCTTCCCAGAAGAATTAAAATCATCATATCACAGTGATATATGCACAACCATGTTCATAGCAGCACAATTTGTAATAGCTAAGTCTTGGAAACAACCTAAATGCCCAACAACTGAGGAATGGCTAAAAAAGATGTGGTTTTTCTACACAATGGAGAACTACACCACCATAAAGAAGGATAAACTAGAGTCATTTGTATATAAATGGATGTTCCTGCAGAACATACTCTTAAGTGAAATAAATCAGACACTTATTAGTACACATCAAAGTGTTTCTCTGATATGAGAAACCATAAGTGTAAATAAGGACAAAGGATATAATAGATACTATGTTTAAAAAAAGATAGTATTCAAAAGAGAGGAGAACTAGACAAGGAAAAGGGGGATAAAGAAGAAGGTTAAAAGAAAAGTAAGATGAAAGGGGAAAAAATGGAAAAGTGTAAATAAACGTTGCAAATAGAGAGGGGTGGGTGAATGGAAGGGAGGGGAGGGGAAGAGGGGGGAAAGCCAAGATACATCATGTACAAGTACAAAATAACCATGTTGATTATGATCATTATATATATACTATACCAATACATGTTCTTGGTAAAAATAAAAAAAAATTTTTAAAAATAATTTTATTTTTTAAATTTTGGAGGGTGGTCTTGGGACTCGAACTCAGGACCTCATGCTTGCTAGGCAAGCACTCTACCACTTGAACTAAATCCTCAACCCTCCCCCCAAATTTTAAAACAGATATTAAAAGAATTAACTTGTCATGATACAATTTTTCTAATTGATAGGCAAAGTGAAAAAAAGAAAGAAAGAGAGAAAGAGAAGGAGTGAGAGAAAAGAAAGAAAGAAAAAAGAAGTGATTTTATTTTTTAAAAAGGTAAAAGGATTATGTGTATTTTTATTTTATCTTTTACTTCTGTATACATTCTACTTACAATTAAGAAAAAACAATAATGCTTTTTCCATTTAAAAAAAACACCATTAGTCATAATTAGAACACACACATTTTCTCTTTTCACTGTTTCATCAACACCTGCAGCTGTCAAAAGGCAAACAATTCCATGCACTCAAAATTATACTCTTTGGTTTACCCAATGTAAATATCTTATCATTACAATATTATATTTGTTAACCAAGTTTTGTATTTTCAGCATACTTTGTTCAGTACTGTGTTTAACAAAGCACAGTGGCATCTCGATTTTTGAATGCTTTTGTTTGCAAATAACTTGGTTTGCAAACAGAAGCATTTGACAAAATTTTGTTTTTGTTTGTGAACTCCGTACGGGGTGATGGACAGGACCTCAGCCATCTTCCCCACATGAACACAAATGTGGCCATCTTTTCTACAATCGTGGAAATGAGGCTCCACTGTATATATTAATAATCTATTTAAAAATATGAAACTGATTGCATAATGTAAGGTAATACATTGTATCCATCACCTTCAATTAAGCCTCTGCTCTTTAAAATGCAGGTGTCAGGTATTTCGTCACAATGATGGGAAAGAGACTAATAAAAAAGGTACCTAAAATTTTGATTGAGTTTTCCCTTATTAGGTCCGCACGATACCTAGAATTTAACTTACATAATGTGGGTTTTATTATTTGTTAACCAGGTTCTTAAATTGGGATATGTAGTCAGTATGTCTCTCAATGATTCTCTATGAAGAAACACATTATTTGAATATGTTCTTTTCTAAGTTATTACATTAAAAAATCACATGTATAACATTTACACTGAACAAGTACAACCCAGGGAATAAAATAACAAAGTACTTCTGCCTTTTCTTTCCATTTACATTTATTCACTGAGGCTATTCCTTCCCCACCTTCCATTCTTGAATACAAATTCCAACAATTTCGCTCATTGATTAAGTGACATAACTTACTCTAATGAGTAATTAAAATACTCAGTGTCACTTAATAGTAAGAACTTTAAACTTTTCTCTACTTTTAGACCATATTTTAATTGGGAGCTTTGGAGTCAATACAGGAGAGCAGTCAGCTTCTTCTTTACTGTGTGAGTCTATACTCCCTCTTACTCATTGAAACACAGCAAATGAGAGGAGGTAACGGGGGAGCCAAAAATTCTACTCTTTTTAAAATCAATTAATTAATTCTTGGTGGCGAGAATGAAATCAGGGCCTTGTATATGCTAAGTGCACACTCTCCCACTGTACTGCAACTCCAGCCCAAGTTTCACTTGTAACTTGTGGATAATCTTCTGAACTGGTTTTGTAACCTTATTAGGGGTTTTCTGCTGAATTCAGTTTTCTGCTGAATTCTTTTGTGCAGCCTTTGTGGTTTCTTTAAAGACTCATCCATCCCACCAGTGGGATTTTTCACTTTTCTTTGACAGGAATAATTTACTCTCCCAGACACCCTGACATCAAACCACATCTCTAGGTTCTCCTTTCTCTGACTCTTGTTTTCTCTTATTTTTCACTTTTAATGGCAACTGAGTCATTCATCTCTTACCCTTTAGATTTCTCAGGTGGGAATTTAAGGTATCATGTTCTTCCAAGTACTTTTGTTAAACTCTTCTTCCACTAAATGTGAGGCATCTTTCTTGAAAAGAGATTAAAATTTAGAGCATATGAACACTCCACCCCAAAACCTTTCCTTATTCCCAATTCCACTGTGGTATAGCTCCTCCAAGCTCTCATTGGCTACACAAGGGTGATCAATCTGGATCTAAGGTATCTTTCCAAGCTCTGCATACTGATTTTAGAAATACAAACCAATAATTTTAATGCCACAGAACTGAGGCGTCAATTGCGACAGTTTAACATTATTATAGTATCTGGTTTTGATACAAGTTGCCACTTATTTAAAACCGTAACACGGGCGATTCTTCAAGTAATTATAATGTAATTATATAAATTCTCTTTTAAGGTAAATAAATATTATATTCATAATACCTTGAGTATAATCACAATATAAAAAAATCTAAATAGTAACTGAGGTGATTTTCAAAATACATGTTATAATTCATAAACAGATATTTTTCTCATTTATTCATTCACTCATTTCCTGCCTTAAAATATACTTATTCAATGTCAGATGGAAGATGGAGTCTAACAATAGGCAAAGCAAAGTTGGTCCATTACCTCATGGATTTTGCAGTGTGATTATCTTTTATATCACGCGACTGTTAAATATTTGATAAGACGTGATACCTTTAAAGTATTAACAGGAATGGAGAAGAAAGCACTTGATGCTCCAAATCACAAGTCAGTAAGAGTCTCAAATTTTTCAAAAAATGATGAGAAGTAGCAATAAGAAACTATACCATGCAGAGTTATGTCTACAATTACTTAGTAAACACAGAAACTTGCAATATGGCATGTGGTTAGCAAGACTATAGAGTAAAACTCTGTCTTTGAATGAATGTTAATCAGAGAAAGTTTCTGTAAACATATTTGAACCAAAAATATTATTGTTTGAAGAAAAACAGTCTGTCATCTCAATAAGGAAAAAAATGATGGCTACTGGATAAAGTATAATCACGAATCTGTATTCAGTCATGGTATATTACCTAAGGGTTTAATTTCTGGTAGTCATATTTTTTTAGCTAGCTTTAAAGTATACCTCATTTTGTTGATTTGGTAGTTTAATAGGAGGATAAAAGCTTTACTGTCCTGCAACTTCCATTCTAAAGAGAATAATATTCATATTTAATCATATATTTTAAATTTTAAAATAATTTTCTGCTTTGTAAAGAGGACATGAGTGAATTTTAAAAACGTTTATGATGCTGAAAAAATGAAAATAAGTAAGGTAAAAGAGCAAGTGAAATATAAAGAAAGAAAACACATACATAGTTTAATTAGTAAACAAAATGGATGCCACCAACTTCCTCATAAACTAACATAAAATTTAACTCTAAACTTCTACAAGCCACAGTAAAGAGGGAAGTAGGATGGGTTGTAAGATGTATCATATCCTTAAATTAAAAGCTAACAAGTGCCTCGGGAGAAGTGTCATTACTCTCAATATTAAAAAGAAATTAATCCTATGGATCCATTTTCAGAAGACACTTTTGCAACATAGAACAGATCTCCACGAAAGAACTGATAGCCATAGGTAGCTTACCTGTGTTTGGACAGAAAATAGATGGATGCTTACACATTATAGCATGATTGTATAAGGTCTTTGCATTTTCTTTGCCTGTAAATTTTTAAAATGACATCCCCGAACCAGCAAGATCTATTTATGAGAGGCTCTTTGCCCTTTTCCTGTTTCAGCCTGGTCTCAGGGAGTTAACTCCCTTGGATGAGTACCTTGGGCTCCGAGGCAGCCTCCTGCTCCATTCAACCAATGAAACAACTAACTGCCAGAGTACTGAAAATCAGAGGAAGGGAGGAGCTGTGGTGCTTCTCACCCTGTCTGCAGTGGTGTCTCCAGCTGAGGAGACATCCTTCCTTCCACTTGTGTGTGAAGAAAGTTTCAGCTTCCACCAATCTTCCAGTCTAAATTAGTGATGGCTTCATTTCTGATTTCCTTTGCATACCCTGATTGTTTTCTTACTCTTTTTTTTTTTTTTTGAGGTGCCAGGGATCGAACTCAGGGACCTGCACTTGCTAGGCAAGCTCTTTAACCACTGAACTAAATCCCCAACCCCGGTTTTCTCACTCTTTATCACTGAGGAATTCATGTCTCTCTATTTCAGGTACCCTTCACTTGATGTATACACGAAGTTTTCTCTTGCATTGGTTGGACTATGACTGATACAATCATTCATTATAAGACAGTGGTGTATATTTTAGCTCAATTCAATGCAAATAATTTCATATTGAAAAATGCATAAAGTGTTATTATCTACATATTACATGCTAAGAATGCTTAAAAAACAGTGAATAGCAAACATAGTATTGTGTAGAAAACACATTCCCACCAGGGAATGATCTCTAAGTAGAGGATTAGAATTCATGAACATCAGGGGGCTGGGATTTAGCTCAGTGGTTAGAGTGCTTGCCTTGCAAGCACAAGGCCCTGAGTTCGATCCTCAGCACCAAAAAAAAAAAAAAAGAATTCATGAACATCAGAACACCTGATACTTTGGTACATGAATTAAACACTGCATGCTCAATGGATGTGCTCTCCTGAGAAGATTCCTGAAATGTGCACATGTCAACATCAGTAAATCTATGTAATCTAGAAAGAATATAGCACTACTTGGGGAAGTAGTGCTTCTCTACTCCATCAACCTGCAAATGACAGACATGATTTACCAAGAATTGTCTTTTTTCTGCAAATATGAATGATATATGTGAAAGTAATAGCTATTCCTCACTTTACATTTCTTCATTTCACCAAATATGTAAATTAGGAGATTATTTAAAGCTCAAAATGTATGTTAACAATGTAGCAAATGCTTTCAAGTTATCCACAAATGACATGAAATCAGTAAATTTTTCCCAAGAACTCAGACTTAAAGTCTGAATAAGAATAGTTTGTTACCACTTAACTTCTAAATAAATTCATTCTGGCCAAGGAGATTCTATATAAAATCATCTTAAACAGACAGAAGAGCTTCTAGAAGTGTCTGATGTGAGGAACCAGGCATGTTTAAATATACAGTGCTCACTGAAGAGCTCAGGGCTGGAGGAGACCAAATACTACATGTGTATATGCCAGTAATTGAGGACTGTTACCTGAGCCCATAAAGTAGATTTGCTTTATTCTGATATTATAAACATTTTCAACCACAGGGCTAATGTCTTAGATGTTATGACGTGTATATCTGACGATCTCTGCATCTTAACTTGGCCTGTGTTTCCAAAAAGAAAATCCATCGGCTAGAGTGCTTTGTCTCCATCATAGTCACAATTCTCATTATCACTTCATAAAACAGCATCATAAATAGGTACTGCTGCACCATAATTCTGAAAGTATGTACCCCCTCTGTGAAGTTCATTTCCTTAATGTGCTGGCAAGTTATGTTTCATACTTTGCAAAATTCACTTAAAAAAATGGCAAAAATCACTAGCTCAATATCCCCGTGAGACATTCTTCCCAGGAACAATGTCCCCCCAGCATTCATTTCTTCTATTCCTACCTGAAAGACTTCTTAATATCTTCTGCTTGGATTGTCTTGAGAATCTCTTGGTATAACTGAGGATCAATTGTTCCTGAAGGTGTGGCATCTGAAGGGCAATTTGTATGTGCATAATAACCTATCAAAAGTCCAAGAATAAATAAAATAGTGGCTGTGCAAAATATTTTTAAAAGGCGACAAAAGTTGCAGCGGTTGCTCTTTGGTGCAGATCTTGTATAATGAGTAACATAGTCAGATTCTTCTTGTAGTCGCTGGAATCTTCCTTTGGGTGAAGTTGCTGGTTGAATGGAATCAAGATTGAGGTCCACAGACTCTGGGTGCCCCAGGTTTTGATTCTCAGAACTATCAAGTTGGAACTGGTCAAAACCAGGCTCCTCCAGTTCCTTCTCCATGTCCCACTCTAAATCAAGGGCAGTGGCTTGAAGGTCGTCATTGTCTAAGTATTGCGAGTGTCCTGACGTTCTTTGATCTGCACTGACCTTCTGATAGGCCATCTTTTTACCTGTGAAAACAAGAAACATATAAGAAATATAATTTCCTATGAAAATAAACAATATCCCCATTAAACCATAAAATGTTAGTGATTAAATCAAGGGAAATACATTCTCTCTACAGACGGTCATATTTAAGGTAATTATTTAATCATATTTTCCTGTTGTTGCTACTATAGGAAAGGAAGATTAAAAATAAAAGAAGGTACTTTATGGAAAGCATATAAAAAAAAGAAATTATAAACATACACAATTAATCTTTGAAGTTCAGGTGATTAACAAAATCACAAACATACAATTGCATTTGAAGAAAATTATTACAAAGAAGGCAAAATTAAGCTTATATATTTCAAAACAACTTTTAAAACTTTAAGGGCAAAATCAATAAAGTGGTAGCTTGCTAAGTTAAGTGGAAAAAGGTGAAAGACCTTGGGGTGATTATATTACCAGAGAGAGTTTTCAAAATACAAATCAAAGATAAGAATGAGTAGCTCAACTAAATAAATATAAGACCTACAGAAATAGAATAAGTAAAATGTGATACATTATATAGTCACAAACTACTAAGAAAAGTGGAAAATCTTAAGGCTATCAGAGAGGACTAAGATATTCCAAGGAATCCATGACATGAATTAGCCTGGTTCAGTGAACTTTAATAAAAGTTCTGCATGGCATCAATCCAAAAAGGAAATCCTTTCACCAGGCTAGGAGACTTTGGTTTCATCACCTTACTCCAGAAGTGGCAGATGGAGGCTTTTCTCCCCACACAGCTTTGGATGACAGGTTGTTGTATCCCGCAGAGTGGTATTAGGATAACTGGGCTAATTAACTGCGAGTGGTTTTAAGTCTGTTTTAGGCAACTCACTGTTGTGTCATGGCTGCAGATAGAGAGTATTTATATTTAAATTTTCTGTGTGTTGGATTTGTCACCCCAGTCAGATGCTAAACTCCCTCCATAATGTTTTATGATTTTTCGGTGTATCTCACTGTGGTAAGTAAAGAACAGAGCTCAATTGATAATCAATTAGCTAATTAGGACTAACGATTGACAAATGAGCTCTAGTGGAAAAGATAAGAGCATGAACTTCAGGAAAGTAAGTGGCTTTACTCACAGAATTATGACTATATATTGCTTCAATCCTGGCTAGAGGAGGCCCATAAAGTGCAAGTTTCTGAATTTCTTAGTTCAAATATAATTAAACATTAAAATCTGCAAAAAATTTGTAATTCTGACTATAATATTCATGTTATCCTATAAGCCAGGGTTCATTAATATCCAGGACTGACTCAGGTGAATATCTCCCGCACATTAGGCACTGGGAGAGGCAACAGAGACAAAGGTAAATGATTCACTATTCCTCAAGTATGGAACAATTTATTCAGAGAGGAAAATACACCAACAAGGAAGTTAAATGCAGTATGCAAAGCCCCAGCATACTTTGCAGAACATTGATTCTAGAAGACAATATGACACAAGATCCTTTAAGTAAGTGACTGAGTTCCTTTGGGCAGTATCAGAGGAATGTGAGAGAGGGGTAGCAAAGCAAGGAAAATGAGAATGGCCTGTTTGAAAAACCTAGAGTGATGTGTGCTATGGCTGAGGATGAAACGGGGGGCCAGAAAGGCTGGAAGAAAGACAGGAAGAGGTGACAGTGGGCAAGATTAACTTCTCTGCAACCCAAGGCCTTCATCTGAGAAGGAGGTATAGTAATAATATGGACCTTACAGACCTCCTACGACTATCAGTAGGACTAGTTGAGGCAGTGAACCTAAGGCATCCACTGAATGTTCAATAGGCTGGACGAGTTGGGAAAAACATTTCTGGTTTTAAAGGAGAAAAAAACTGTCAAAGATTGTTGAGGAGAAATAAAAGAAAATTAAATAATGCTGAATAAAATATGTAATTGTGTAAGACACTGTAGAGAAGGCTACAAATACACACACATATCATATAATCATTTGGTTTCTTCTTTTTTCAGTTATTCTACGTATAGAAACTAAAATATGAAACATTAGTTGTTACCATGCAGATGTTATTCAGCGTAGACTAGAACGACATCAAGAATGGTTTCGCATGCTTTTGTTTCCCTTCCCTTATTCCTTCTCTTCCTGACTCATTTTTTTAAATTTGGATTTGTTTCCAAAGTGATTCAAGAAAATGCAGCATTCACATTCGAGTTTCTGTTACTTTTGGGAAGCAGATAAATGAAGCAATCTATGGAGTAAACAATCATTCTTCAGGTAAGGTAAGTGATGGGTGATTAATAAAGAAGAAATCAAATCATACATGGTTTAAAGAACATGTTTAACAAAAAGCACTAGATGATGCTAACAACCTGAAGGTAGTAGAAGAGAGGATTCTAAAATCCACAATTCCAAATCTCTTACATCTGTTATCTTACAGAGGAGGAAACTGAGGTTCAAAACTGAATAACCCTATTAGGACTGAGAAAAGTGACAGTCGGGTACATACTCCCTAATGTAATTTGTGGTTTTATTGCTATGACTACAAGGTTGGTGGTAAACTAATGTGAAATGTCTCACTAATCAATTTATTTTAATGTGCATTATAAACTGCAATTTCTTAGAACTAAACAATTTATGTTCTTTGATTTAAACTTCAATAAATTACCATGATTCCGGCATGATATGATATTTACACCTTGAAATTTTCAGTTTATGCATTATTAATTTACTCAGTCACTGTCTCAATGTAGTTACCTATATTTTCCCCATTCTAATGAATGAGTCTCTCTTGGCTTTTTTTAAAAAATTGAATTATAGAGCATGCTTTGTGCTCAAGGAAGACTTGCGATATAGGAGCTACTACAGAAATGTGAGGTTTATAATCCTGACCTCCAGTACAAACATTCAATGTCATTGCTCCACAAATCATTTGAAAATCATCTGCAATGATGAGGCAAAGTTTTCATTTCTAGCCTGACAATAGGCATTCCATCACATGAACATCAGCAATTTAACGCTTTTCAAATATCAGACAGAATCATCAATTAGAATGTAATGCAGATACAGATATTAACTCCTCACTATGATAGATATCTGGCTGACACACTTACTACCACTTTTGGACTCATTATACATTAATAAATTTTCAGAAAATTCCATCTTCCAAGAGACTATTATCTGGGCCAAAGGCAAATAAAGTCACTTGAAACAACAAAACTCAATGTATTTAAAGAAAATTACCAAGTAAATGCAGATATGACAAAATATCTAATGAAAGATTTTAATCATTTAATTGGCAAAAATAATTATGCATGCTATTCTTATTAAAACATGTATCCATAAAATATATTTTATAGACAAAGATGTATCTACAGACCTAAATGTAAATGCATATGTTAAAATTTAGTTTCTATTTCTTTAAAAATTTTTTCCTTATAGAAAACACTATTGACTTCTTGCAAAAATCTAACATACAAATATAATTTTCCTAACAGTTTTATTTTATTTAAAATAAACATACAATGAACAAATCAAAACCAAAACTGAGTAATAAGCTACCAAATAAATAAAACTTTCACAATACACTCAATTTTGAGGCAAGATAAATTATTTAATGGGTTTCACAAAACATGCAGCTGTCTTTAAAATACCTATGCCTTGCGAGACAAGTAAAGGCTATATCAAATTTCTTTTTATCAGCACTTTCAAATCTTCAAATAAGATGAAAATGTTATGTTATAAAGATAAATATTATATGCCTTATATGTGGTCATATAATTATGTCATTCAAACTTCATTTTTTTCATACTACTGATGCATAAGATTCACTTAAATCATCATGTAACTTTAAGGCTAACTTATGTGAGTGATTACATAAATACCTGTAGCATATTTTAGAATATACCACATAAGCCTTTCTCTGAAAAAGATGCACTTTGCTACACATAAGTTCATAGAAACCTGAAACATTTTTTTCTAATGGAAATACCTATTACATCCTTACTTTCTGTATTGTAACACCTGGTGTTTTTATAAAGTCACGTTTATGAAATAATATTATATATTCTCCATGTTTTCAAATGATCTCATTCAATTATATAAGCTTGCCTCCCACCCAGGGCCACAGTGGAGGGTAAATTATTTTGAAAATCCAATATACTAAATCATTTATCTTTTATATAGACTTGTACCTTTAAAAGTAAAAAAAGTAGATACAAGTTAAACTAAAAGGTATTTTTTTAGATTATGACAGGTTTAGAACAACAAAAATGAATTCACATCCATATGGAATATATTACTAGTCTAAAAATAACTTGATGCTTCTGAATGCTATTTCACACATTCACACTGACTGAAACTGAGTAAATTACATGCGATATGGGAAAATATATTAATAGACTGGAAATTTAATATGTATATAAAGGACAATATCTTGCTGTTACAGATCTAGTCTAACACAGTGGATAGCAAATATTTTAGATAATAAATACATGTTAAATTCTCTACTTAATAAATTATATGTACTAATGCCACTTAGGCATATTATTGCAGCACTATTTCTTTTTTGCTCAGTGTCATGGTTAAGATCTAAAATGTTCCCCAATGTCTCATGTGTCAGAGGTGGGCCTTTTGGAAGGTTATTGGGGGTGGGGCCATTGTACTCATCAGTGGATTAATCCATTGATGACTTTACAGCTGGATGTGCTACTGGGAGATATGATCGCATCAGAAGAGGTGGATCACTGCAGGCCTGACCTCAAAAGCTATATTCTTGTCCCTAGCTTTTCCCTTCTCTCTCTGCTTCTTGGCTGCCATGGATTCAGCAATATTCCTCTCTCATGCCCTCTCACCATGCCATTTCTGTCCTGGAGCCAGCAGGCTATACACTGAACCCTCTGAAACCATGAGACGTTGTAAACCTCTCCTCCTTTAAATTGCAGGTGTCAAACATTTTATCCCAGTGACTGGAAACTCAGCAGTTAGAGTAAGGGAATTGGTTACGTGAATGCTCTCACTTTAGAAATCTATAGACTACTAGTAGACTATGTAGTAGGGCTGCCTGGTTCAAATCCTAGCTCTGCCATGTAACTGTAGCCAATTATATAATATCTGTATGCTTAAATTCCACATTTCAAAAATAGAGATAATAGTAGATAAAAGTAGAAACAGATTTGTAGTATTATGATGAAACATAAATGAGATTAATTTCTAGAAAGTGCCCCACTACCTAACACATTATAAATGGTCTACCATAAAGGGTTATTCCAGAGATTCCATAGAATAGCAATATTTGGAGCTCATGACTTCGAATACAGCCTTAATTACATTAACATATGACCAAAGACCTCAAGTTTTAATAACAAGGACCTAGAAATAATGAGAAATGGAACTGTATACACAAGTCCTTTGGAGAATGGCAAGCATCCTGTTAATCATTAACTGTAGTTCAGATAGGTAAGAGTGACATTTGGCTAATGTTTAATATAAAAGCTATCATGTTCAGCTTCTAACCATCATTCCATATTTTGTTATTACAGAGCTGAGTTCATTTTTAGTCTGTTTACAAAAAGAATAATGGATTTTCTATAATTCAAAAGACTTCTTAATAGTTCTAGGAATTAGTGATACGCAATCATAAATAAGAGTTATATATACTTTTAAAAGAACACCATGCATGTCATAGATGGTTGACTCAATTCACTGACTGTGATGTTATTGTAGTATTTTAACTAACCAGAATAAAACACCACATAGGTCTTACTGGAACTAAGAAGATATTTCAAAGTTTTCCTGCTTGTAAAAGTCATTTTACAAGTAAAATAAATAAATGACTCTAGCAGATTAACTTTAAAGTATAAGATAGATTCTCAAATTTCTATGACACTTCTATGATTGAATCTTTATGTATAATGAAAAAAAAAATCACACTGTGTTTCCTGAATGTCAAATCATTTGCTGGTTTGAGTGAACCGATTTGAGGAAAAGGTACTTCTTAGAAATTTCAATGCATCATCGAAAGGCATTCATTATGTGTCTTCATGCAGTATTGCATTAGGTACTGTACCAGTGAAGTACATTAGTACCCAGAGGAATTTTAAAATCTAAGTGGAAGACTATTTCTTATAGGCTAAAAACATTTGGCATAAATTTTTCAGTATGAACCTAGTTTGTATAAATAAGTCTATGTTTATGGAATAAAATTCTGTTGCTGAAAGCTTTAATATCCTTGACTTAAGAGGACAGCAAAAGAGGAAACTATAAAAACAATAATTCAGAAGATTGTTTCCTGGTTTAATTTTTCAGTATAACGAGATTTTTTCCCATCTGTGGTTTTGTCAAATGGCCTTGGCAATTGCTATAGTATCTAAATGCATTAAGAATTCCTTGCTTAATTGCAATTTTGTATGTCAACTGCATAAAAGAAATACTAATTATTTGTTGTTCATGCTTCACTAATTGAATAAACAGTATGTATAAAGTAAGGGAATTATTATCTGTGGTTTATTTTTAGAAACAGGTTTTCAGTCAAAGCCAACTCTCAAGTGGTTGATAGTATACTCAATTTAGGCAGAATAGATAATCAAGTTGGAGAGTATAAAACTAAAACTTTTATCTGAACAACCTTGATCACTAAATTACATGTAAAATGAATGTCTATAGGATGCCAAATTAATGAGCTATAAATTACAAAATGCAGTCAAAATCATTTGAAAGAAAATTATTTTATGTAATCCAATTGGTTTGTGCAAATTTGTCTCAGATCACTTACATATGCATAACCACCTGCTGGTTCACTGAGCAGTCCAGTCTTTCTTTGGAGACCAGTATGCAGTGGCAATTTGTACAATATACCCTAACTGGATAGTTAGTTGGGGCCACTTACTTGTATTTGTGGAAAATTTTTTTAAAATATTAAAATAATGTAATTCAATTTAGAATTCAGCAACAGAAGAATTAACTAAAATGAACACAAACCACATTTTATGGTTCTCCTTGAACTCATGTCTTGCACTCTCAGTACCATTTAAAATATTTATCATGTGAGTTTATCTCACTAGCATCATAGAACTCTTGACTTAGGGATGGGTAAATTGTTCTTATTCCTGCCATAGACATCTTCTCTGGTCTTCTTTTGGACTCTGATTTCACCTCCACTTAGATTCCGAAGTGATTTTTTGGTCTAATAATCACTTTCATTTATAATATATGTATGTGTATTTTTACTTCCATAGAATTTACATCCTTTCCTTCTTCAGAGTAGAAGTGCACTTACAAGAGATAAATGCAACCACAAATCTACAAAATAAAAAGAGTAGAGGCAAACAATTCTAACATTCTGGTTAAAGAAAGCCACTACAATCGAATTTTTATATAGTTGTAAGTTTCTTTGAAGTCAGGGAAGAGAGTTGTTTACAGTCTTCTCAAGTTCTAGCAATCTCCTCCTGATCTCACATGTTAGTAGAAAAGACTCAGTCATAGGTGAACAGCTTGTTTTTCATTTTGTTTTCTAAGTTATATCTTTTTGAAGTTGCGGATTTCTACGTTGGGGAGATATTTTTCTCTATCTAGTGACAGAAATCTGTAAGTCTCCTTTTAACCCTTTACACTTAGATTTTGATACACAGAAATGACAAAATTCTCATGTTATATTCAAAGTAGTATGCTAATCGATTTTCGAACCCTTCAAATGAACCAGGGACTACTTTGAGAACTTTTCATGTGTAGAGTCATTTAATCAAATAAGCCTATTTGTTAAGCACTGTTACTGTCCCCATTGAAGATGAGGTTATCTGAGGCTTAGCAATTAAGTCAATTCCCTAACAAACTCTTTTAAATATTACAGTGTTCAGGTTGTCTAACAGTTTCTAGCATAAGCATGATGCTAATATACTAGCAAGTTCGTCACCAACGTGACTGCACGCACCAGAGTTCTCCATGGCCATATAGTCATGATGGTCCTGTCTTGATTCTTAGCTCTCTGGGGGCAGTTCTGACTCCATGGCCTAAAAGATCTGTTGCTCTGTCTCTCTTGCACCCTGGCAGGCATCTTTTTTTCCTGACAACTACACTTTCAGACAAGGGAGAATGGCTTCCAAGTTCAACGCTCTGAGCGAGGACCACAACCTCTCCTTATGGTCTCTTCTTAGCAACACTTTGAAAATTTCACTTTTTCCCTGCTGCTGCGTGACAAACTACAAAACACTGCTTAAAGCCTGACATATACAGATCACATTCAACCTGCTATTGACCTGTTTTCAACCATTAAAACCCTTTGGTCCACCCTGTCTCTTTCCCTACCATGTGTGGTTTACACTGACTGAAGAGGGCTCTGAGGGTGTCAAGAGTTAACACATCAATACAATCACCACTTGGCTCTTGAGAGCTGTCTGCCAGGAGGAGCCTCTTAGCTTGATAGATACACTGCAATTTTTTATCTTTTCAGCCAGCTTGAATGATCTTAAATTGCTGCTTTTTGACTACAGCTTTTGGATTTCCAGGAACAGACAGATGAAGCTTTTATCTACATGAGGCCACTAAGCACTCTATTTTTCACATTTTCAAAAGTACTTTATTGGTTTACTTTTTAAATATCTTTACTCTTCAAAGAGTTTCAACAGGTTTCTACAAACTACAGTTGCTTTATTCTAAAATTTGTGTAGCTATGTTTTCTAAAAATCATAACACAGAAAAACTGAGGCCCGGAGTGGTAATCCAGTGTACTCAGAATCTTCCCCTTTTATTTTTTGAATTCATGTTCTTTTAAGGTGTCATTAGGAAAAAACATTAATTATAGTGATATTATGATTAATTGATGGGGAGGAAAGAGTCATCTTAGAAGAATGCCAATACAGTACGATCATCTAAAATTGTGTTACACAGTAAAGTAATATGCACCATATGAAACATTTCAAGTTTATATGGGAAACACTCTGCAAAACTATTCCTTAGCTAAAGAACCAAGAATAAGACCCAAATGTAAAATTTAGTATTCCACTTTAAAGCTCTTATATTACAAATTAAATAAAATTAAAACTGGTGATTTAACACAAACTACTGCAGTAACAGGAATTAGTTTTAGATGAACTGCACAATATGGTCCTTATAAGGAAAAGATTGTGTATATTATGACTAAAATTAGTTTTTAAATTAACTATACTAATGGTAAGAAAACTAAAGATTGTAAAGTGATCTGTATTATGAAAGTATAAAACAATTTTCAATTTATTATAGAGTCAGGATTAAACTGCTTAACAATTACCTAGGCAACATAAGAGAGAAACAAATTACCCAAGATTTTGACAATTATTCTTTCTTCTAACATGTCATATTCATAAGTATGCATATATAAGAATTTTAAGAAGATATATTTTTATAGTATTTTCTTCCAGATCTCTCATTGGTATAGAAAATTTTCTGAGAAAAGATAATAAAATATTATTTTTAAATGTAATTTGAGTTCTTTCAAAATGTAACCTTTCGTTAAGTATAATACTAAATTGTTAATGAGTTAAACTTTTCAGTATAACGTATATTTGAATAAGAATAAACAAAATGAAAAATATTATAATGATATATCTACTTGATAATTTGACACTGAGAAGTTAATTTGTTTAGAGGAGAAGGAGGATGGGCAGGGATAAGAAATGGGAAAAGGATTTGGGTTGTGTTATGTACATGTACAAACTCCATACAAGGAATGTAAACATCACGTACTGCAAAAATGTACAAAAAGGAAGGGGGTCAAGGAATATGGGAGGGGAGATAGAGAAGGGAAAGGGTATGAGAAAGAGAATTAAGATATATTAGGTATAAGTACTAACTTGCCACATGGAATATAAACATTAGGTAATAAACTAAAATAAAAAGTAAATTTTTAAAAATTACATACTTGTAATCTAATAGTTTTAGCTAAATTGAGCACTGCCTATGTCATTTATATTTTATTTATGAACAGGACTATTATAAAAAAATGAAAGACTTCCAATAGCACATAAAAGTAATGCTGATATGAAATTAAATGTCAGGCAAACGGCATGAAAATGTAATATTCACAAAGACATTAAATGTGAAACACAACAGAATTTCTATATAATTGACATCACTGAAAGTTGGTTTATTATAATAATGCATGAAAAATTTTAAATTTCACATAGCTCTTCATATAGCTCTTCAACTTTAAAATCCCAGATACTACTTTACCAACATGAATTTTAGCTTTTCTTCCCTATTCTTTTGTTTGATCCCTTAATGCATCTTCTTTTACACATATATATTTTGCCTCCCATCAGCCTTTTCCATTATTTCATTATACAATTCCATTCTTACTTACTTCACTATTTATGTCTCAGGTACCCACTTAAACTGGAGATTTAACACAAACTACTACAGTAACAGGAATTAGTTTTAGATTAACTGCACAAAATGTTCCACTTAAACATAATATAATAATTGACTATAAAAAGGTCATTTCATTTTTTGTATATGCTAATAATGATGTATTTTAAATGATAAAGATGGATATATTATTTTAAATTATTACCAAAGCAACAATTGTATTTTTCTCTACCATTTCAAATACAATAAATCTTAAGCCTTCAAAATAATAATAGAATAGTAGTAAATAATGATAAGGCTTGACTTATCCTTGACCTGCTTCTGTGGAATTGTAGTCTGTAATATTTCATATGAAAGTGTAAGATTCTTCTTGTTAGCACCCTACACAGCTTATTTCAACTTCTGGGACTGGTAAGTCTTCTGATTCTCATCAGTCTCCATAACTATAAAATACTACTCAACATACCTCAGCCATATCTATAAAATACCTATATGATAAATACCTATATGATAAAAGCATATCTTCAACAATTCTTTCTGTAGGAAAATCAAACTATCTTGTTGAGAGACTAAGGTAGAGAGGCCCTGACCCTAAGGAGAGGCTGAGCCGGACATACAAAGCACGGCGTCAGACATGTGAGCAAAGCTACGTTGGCCCTCTAGACCAGAACAGCCACCAGCTGGTCACCACAAGTAACAAGCAGTCAAAGGCATGTAGAGCAAAAGAATAAGCACCTGGGACTTACTCATATTCCTGATCAAATGACAAGATACAAGAAAATTGTTGGTCAAAGCCACAAAATTCTGGGATAGTTTTTTACTCAACATAAAAAAGGAGAACACCACACAGGCTGTTTTCTCCAAATACTGATTGGATCACATCGCCTGACTGTGTAAAGTCCTTTGAGGTGGGGCTGGGGATGTGGCTCAGTGGTAGCACACTCGCCTAGCATGTGTAATGTCTTGAATTCCCTCTTCAGCACACACACAAAAAATACCTTATAAGATTTTCTCCCCAATGAATAGAACATCGCACAGGCTCCTTTCTAAACACACTAGACTTTTAAGCCAAGGCCTGAACTTATATTCGGCCCTCCCTTCACCTCCTTGCTTCCAAGTTTCTTCTAGGCACACACTAAACCTGCTCTCTTGCAGTCTGATTTACCACCGGGTTCAGTCTGTACTGCAGTTAATTTGTTTAGTTATCTTTCATCTTTACAATCTATCATAGTATTTGGAAGCTGGTTGCTGCTCAATGGACTCCAAATGGTCATAGCATCTTAAAAAGAGTAGAATTTAGGGTCACAGAATTGTCGTTTGGCCAGTAATACATTGTGTAGTAATTATATTTAGCTCATTCCATCTTCCAAAGAAGATGTTAATATCTAGTCAATGCATTACTCTGATGAATGAAATTAAATGTAGTAATTAAAGGCAACTGATAAAATATATGATCCTATGCAACTATTGCTATTGTTTTAAAATTATAAACTAGTAGATATTGAGAGTTACATTTGAATTCTAGATCCATAATTACTTTTGAAGAACAGGACAAGTCACTTTTCTTCATAGGTGGAACTGCATTTTTTTCTTCAAATTTTATTTTTATTAATACATTTTCACAGTACATAATGATTTCCTTCCTTGTGGGGAGCTGGCACATATACACAACACATATGATGTAACTACATTCTTTTTTCCTTTGGCCACGGTAAGGACTGAACTGGAACCTTGCATAAGCTAGTCAAATGCTGTACCAGTATGACAAACCCTCAGCCTGTGTGTGTGTGTGTGTGTGTGTGTGTATGTGCACATGCATGCACATGTGCGTGTGTGTGTGTGCATCACACATGTGTATGTGTGTATCAAAAAGAAAATGGGATAATTTGATAAATTTATGTTTTAAGTACTATTCATCAGTATTATATAATTAAGGAATGGTTCTGAATGATGAAGAAAATTTGGTCAATACTAATTAAATAAATCACTCTCACACATATATGCACACCCAGCCACTCCAATTCCTCAACTTTGCAGGGGTAAAAAGGGAAAACCACAAGCACATTCCCACAACAAATGTTCGTGTTTCTCCAGTCTCTGAACCGGACACCAAAGCCTGGCACTGCAAAATGAGCCAGGGTTTCCTGCTTCCCCGCTAGATGTGAGGATTTTTACCAAGTAAAGAGGGGCACAGGAGCCAAAGGAAGAAGGAAGCAGTCTTTGGAGAGGTGGCCACTGGAAAATCCATCCTAGAACTTACAAACTTCATGTTCATTGGGTGCATTATAAAGTTTCTCTTGGGGTACACTTTTCAGAACGAGGTTGTTATGTGGGCAACACAGAGTTAAAAACAAAATCAGGTACTGCATCTTGAAGGGAAATATGTAAGGAGATCTATGGAAGATTAATCCAACACCCCTCCTGAATATAATATATTTTGAAAGGAATCTATCCAGAAAAATCCATTTAGCTATGCCCAGAACAATCAAGACTGACTGCGTAGAGATTGGAGTGCCTCAGTCCATCTGTTGATGATATTTATTGCTTTTTGGCACCTCTACATATTTACTAAGCCTATGTAAAAGAAAGCTATGCTTCTTATTTCTAGGACAAAAGCAGATGGTGCTCCAGCAGGTAATAATTTAATTAAATGGTTCCTAAAGCTTGAACAAATTGCTTTAAAGAAAATATTTTTATATATTCCTTAAAAACGGGGATGAGAGAAAGAACTAAATCATGTTTGACTTTTGTAAATTTAATAAAATTAGAGTTTACTAAGTCTGTTCTTAAAAACAAAGTACTTGTCCTTCTGCCTTCCTCCCAAATTGGAGCCAAAATTGTCACAAGTTGTATTGTTCATCAAGTTTCATCTATGATCTCTAAAAGATAATTTCAAGGTAAAACAAAACATATTTTGATAAAGTTGAGTTCATGTATTCTTGAAATACAACTAATTTTATGATCATCTAATCAGCTTGCATAGCGTACTTTATGGAACAAATAGGATAGGAAAAAAGTCTATATATCAAAATCAGGTTGTAATAATCACAAACAGTACTTCATACCAGTTAAAACCAGGAGGCCCTCTTAAATCTCTTGTGATGTGTAGATTAAATACGCCATTAATAGAAAAAAATGAAAATTTTGTGATCTTACATAGTAAAGATTGGACACTTGGGTTTAAGATAGAAATGGTTACAATTCCTATTATTGCTACTTACTGAGTGTATGACTTCAGACCAGGAAATTAATTTTTCTACGATGTTGTTTCTTAGCATGTACACACACACACACACACACACACACACACACACACACACCCCTTACAGAGAAAGAGAGAAAGCGATACTGTGAAACTTCACTGGATAAATTTCAAGCACTTAGAATTGCCTTTAACATAGAGAAAGAATTTCAGAAATAAAGTTTCCAGTCATTGTGCCCCAAGATTTATCAAGTAATACTAATATCTGTATAGTCTTGAAGTTATGAAAATGCATAAGAAACTATTCCAATTAAATTATACTGTTTCAGCAAAGATTATATATCATATATATGATACATTATATATCATATATATAATATAATATATTATATATATGAATTAAACAGTGGGGTCTAAAATACAAAGGGATATTTAGATTAAGAAGTGCTTCAATGGGAACAAAAGCTGTGCCCTGAACAAAAGATAATGCTTCGGTAAGGACGAAGTCACTTAAATAATGAAGATGAACTGAAGCAGGAAGTTGGGGAGAAATATTGACATGAAGACTCAGTGAAGGAATCTCCCTTAGTGCAGCAGAAGCTGTGTTCCAGGGGCCAACAGAAAATAAGGTTAGACTGGTGGGAGAGGAACGAGTTTATAAATGTACAAAATGGCCACTCTAGGTTCTTCCAGGATATCACACCATGGGAGCCGGGTTTCATAAAATGATATGGAGAGCAAGAAAAGCTTGTCATTGGGAACAGTATTACAATGAAACAAGATAACCAGAAAACCCTAGAAAGCTACACATTTAGATACCAGTGAAGATTGAAAGCATTAGTACTAAACATCGCTGCTCTTTACCACAGTTAAATAATCAAAGTATATACACTTTTATAATAGAATTTTATAATCTTTTATAGTTATACTGTTACATTTAAAAACATGCACTTAAATATAATTATATATAATTTATTTCTATGGAATTTTAGAATCTTATATATAAATTTTCCACACTCAGATCTTCAACCATCCATCTGTTCCCAAAGTATTTACTGAAAATTGATTGGGAAGAAGGGAGACTGTATTGATAATGTTCTGATAGCTGTGGAAACCATTTGCTGATGGCTGATGTCCCACTTTCTACCTACAATAGTGGACTCTGATGGAGAAGTTAAAAATTGTAAAACATACCCAAGGCCCTTTCTTTCTTGTCCTGAATGGCTTAGCACATAGGCACTAACTCCAAAGAGGCGTTTCTAAAGGTAAAATTAAACTTTGTTTTTTTTTTTCCTGAAAAATGCACAACATGGTTAATTGAATTTATGATCCTTATGATTTTTCTTAAAATCTGACAGAAGTTAGCAGAATTTCATGTACAGAAGAAATTTACCAAGTCTATTACATCCTGGTTAAAAAGTATTAATCAATGCATGTACCAACTTTCCACAAAAAAAAAATTCCTATCATTATGTAATACTAATATGTACTATAAAAATACAATTAAAATAATGAAAACAATAACACAGAATTGCCAAGGTGTAAAGTGATATTTTAACTTGGTCTTCCACCAAGATAAATGAAAAAAACCATATCAGGAATCTGCAATGTTGCCTAGATTCACTTATGCTATGATATGTAAGGAAATTCTACTAACCGTGGGAGAGTAAATGCTCTAGGAAGATATATACTTTAGTCTTCATATAGATACAATGGGCCCTGATCAACTTGGGAAGTTATAATAAAATTAAAGTACATTTACAAACTTGAAAAATACTTTGACAGCATAATTTATAGTTTGAAAAATTACAAACAGAAAGCAAAAACCAGAGCTACATCAACTATAATATTCATAAAAATAACTTGTTAATAATTATTGTAAATAGAGCCTTTATATTTTTGGAATATGTGGAATACTGTCTTGAGAGAAAAACAATTCTTGCAGTCACTAAAACTCAAATGATAAAAACTTTAAACTAAATTAAGAATGTGTCAAGGGCATCTTACATGATTTAAGTAAACAATAATATGTGTGAGTGTGTGTGTGTGAGTGTGTGTGTATGCAAGTGTGACTGTGTGTGTGCTCAGTCGGTTTTGTTTTATATTCTTGTTGCATTCTTGTTTCTTCAGGGAACTCTCTTCTAGAGTTTGAGAAAAAATCTTGCACATTCATTTTATTTTGTTCCAGATGATATGCATATGAATAATTACTTTTCCTAGACTATACCTTGTCAAAAGTTCAAAAATATTCTTTGTTTGATGTGAAGTTGTTGACTTCGACATGTATCGTAGTCCAAGTCTTTTAGAGTAATTAATGTGCCGCATTCAAAAAAAACTTTAGAAAACCATATTTTAGAAATTATACTTAAGGCCCAGTACATTTTTCAATGTTTCTACCTGGAAAAAACTTGATTGTAAAAAGTACATATAAGAAAAAATAGGATAAAGTGGATTCAACAAGAGCACATTGATGCTTCAAAGGATACTCTAGACAAAATGAAAAGTCAGCTCACGGAATGAAAGTATTTTCAAATCATGTATCTAATAAATAACTTGTATCAAGAGTATATACAGAACTTTTACAATTTAATAATAAAAAGAAAATCCAATTTAAAAATGAACAAAAGATTGAATAGACATTTCTATTACAAGAATATACAAATAGCTAACAAGCACACAAAAAAACACTAAATATCATTAGTCATTATAGAAATACAAGTGAAGACCAAAATGAAAGACCACACCACACTAGGGTAACAATAATCAAAAAGACAGATAATAATGGTTGTCACGGAGGTAGGATGAACCCTCCTACAACTGTGGGGCAAAATGTAAATTGGTCAGCTGTAGTGGAAAATAATCTGACAGTTCTTAAAAAGTTTCAAATTACTATACGATCTAGCGATTCCACTTCTAGGTGTACACCCTAGAGAAATGAAAGCATACGTCTACACAAAGCTTGCAATGAACATGAACTAAGTGCTGATATATAGTACAACACTGGTGAATCTTCGAACCATTGTACTTAGTGAAGAAGCCAACCACAAAATAGCACACACAGTTATTTTTCAATAATCATGAAGGACTGATTCTGGGGTCCCTGTGATCACCAAAGTCCAAGAATGCTCAAGTGTGTCTCTTACACAAAATGACATAGTATCTGCATATAAACTATGCAATCCTCCCTTTTCTCCTTTTTTATTAGCATAGGTTTGTGACACATAATAAATATATCCATCATGAGGAACTGGTACATATACACATGTCCTTTTCAAATCATCTCTTTAAATCTTTAAATCATCTCTAGATTACCTATATCATTACAATAACATAATGTGTTATATAAGTAGTTATTATTTGTTTACAGAATAATGACCAAAGTGTCCACACATGGTCAGTACATATGAAACCATCGCATACAAATCAGACACAAGAAGAAAACTGTTCAAACAAGGAGTGCCGGACAGACTCTGAGTAGCTGCAAAGTGACTACAGCAGTTTAGCACATTGCTTAATCAGAATTAATGGAGTACCATGCTCAAGACTAAACAAATTTAAGTCTTGCTCTCTGAAACTCTCTGGAATTTTTTTCAAATATTTTTGATTCATATTTGAATTCACAGACATGGAACCCAAGGGTATAAATAGACAACTCTATTGTGTAATTCTACTTAGCCATATGTCACAGAACAACATTCCAATCAGCAATGGATCACGTATACAGTGATCCCGCATGAGATTTTATTCCTTAGTGATATTATAGCTGTCTTAGTTTGTGTAAGTATGTTCTATGATGTCCAAACAATGACAAAATGATCTAATGGAGAATTTCTCAGAACATATCCTCATCTTAAGTGATGCATGACTGTGTATGTAAATCCAGAGTAGGTAAATCTATGGAGACAGAAAGATTGTTAATGGCACAGGACAGGTACAGGGGAATTGGACAAGATGGACAGTGACCGTGAAGCTGCTAATAAATGAAGACTTTATGGGAGTGCAAATAAATTGTTCTAAAATTGATTTGAATACAGTGAGAGCTACTTCATAAGGATAAGTTGTATGAATTGTATGGAATGTAATATATATCTCAATAAGCTGTTTTTAAAAAGTAAAAACCTCATTACACTGTTGTATTACCCTTGCTCTTCATTTTGCTCCACTTTTACTTCCTAAACCAAAGACAAAACTTCATTTTACTAATTATGTCCAGTAAGGATAGATATAGTCTGTATTGGCCAGAGACAAAAAGATATATAGAAGTAAAATTAAATATTGCAAGCTAATACCAAGGAAGGGTTCAAGAGGGAAAAGTCTGTGCCTGAGATCTTTTGTCTATTGGTAATGTTAATGATCCATCCCTTCCTTATCCACATACTTGTGCGTGTTTTGTTCATCATAGAACTGTGTACATCCATGCTGACTTTTTATGTTCACAAAGCAAAGTCTCTTCATATGTAGCGTGTCAGAAGTGTAAGCAAAATTTTAAGCAGTTGACTCTGTTAGTTAATTTTCACATGCAATTAAACTATATTTATAAAATATTACTGTGTAAATGCTATTTCCATACATTTAATAATGTTATTGGAATGGTAACTATATGGAAAAGTTCAAAATCATCATATTTTAAATATCTGAAATGCCTTTATGACATTAAGGATCAAAGTTAGCAATAGTTCCCTGTTTATAATGTTCTTTTACTCTACATATGATGTATGATCAACATATATGGTGAATGGTTAAATTTCAAAAACTTATCACAGTAGACACATTGCCATTTCCCTCCCTCAAAATATTCCCCTTTTCTTTGAAAAAACCTGTATAATCATTTAGGCACTTTCTAAAGCCACTCTGGAAGTTCTTTTTTGTGAAGAGTTTTACAAGTTTGATTAAAAAAAAAAATACAGTGAATGCTAGTGCCATGTGCCATCCAACAGAAAGGCAGACTCATAAAAACATTATATCTACCTTATTCACTTGACCTGGTACCATGTGATTACTGTCTCTTCCCTGACGTCAAAATGCCCATGAAAGGTAAATGTTTTGAACTAATTTAGGATATTCAGGCGCCCACAGAAGAGCAAGTAAAGATACTTGCAAAAGAGAACTTCCAGAACTGCTTCAGAAAGTGGTAAGAATGATAGGAAAGTGCATTTGAAGAAAAGGGGAGTACTTAGAAGGGATTAGAGGCCATGTGTCTTTACTGCAACAAAAAATTTTAAATTCATTATATTTCTTAATCATACCTTATACATATTTTTAAGTACAACTCATTTTTTATAATTTAATCCTTGCTAATATAGTCAGAAAAAATGCTGGTTACTGCAGAGGTTTAGTTTAATTTAATTGTAGACATTGTTGTTCTCTTCTCTGCTTTGCTTTTTCTTTCAGACACCAGAACGTTAAACAAAATCACACTAAAGGTTGCCTTCATGTAGAAACAGCCGAATTTCCAGAGTTTTCAACAGTTATTTTACACGTTTAAAGCTCAAGATGTTAAATAAACTGAATATGAATGCTCTTTTTAAACTTCTTAAAGCAATTAAAATATTTCAACCTGGACTTGTCACTTACAAAAATACCAGTGACAAGATCTTAATAAAATCTGTTTAATTTCAGTCCAACTGCCATTTGAAAACACTTTTTTCCTGAACACAGTTTAATGAACCATTAATACCTTCCACTCAGTATCTACCAAGGGTTATTAAAAGACAAAGTCTTAAATCAATGCATTTAATTACGGTCATTATTTGTTATTATGAACTATTATATAACGCCACATGCCAATTATCAAGGGACTTTAATAGACACTGAATAATAACACAACTGCACAACATGCACCAGTTCCTTGTACTACAGACCTACATTAGAACAATATCTTTGGAAATAAACTTTACTTTTAATGTATTCACATTTGAAACTCTGACTAAACGCTTTGTAGATTTCAAAACTGAATATTATAACAGTATCAATTGCTCCTTAGTTACATCTAGATATTAGAGTGTGTTCCAATTTAAAATCAGAACCTCTAAAATAAACAGATATTTTGCATTTAGATATCAAACTTGTTGGGACCAAATCAATTTACTTTAATTTTTGACTTTTAGAAAGATGAGGTTGGAAACAAGCCTGGGCCCACTTGGTGTTTTTTTTGTCTTTTGTTGCTGTTTTTTCTTTGTTTGTTTGCTTTGTTTTGTTTTTAAGAGGGGCAGGTGGTTCTGGCTGTGCTGCCTCAAATCATGGGTTCAAGAGATCTCCTACCCTAGTCTCCCACAGAGCTGGAGCTATAGGCAGTACCACATGCAACTCTCCCACTCTTGACAGCCAACCAAATTCGCCTTGTACTCTGTCCCCTCTAAGTTTTTCTTAGCTCCTTAATACTGCTACTAGCCATGGTCTATATTCCTGCCAGTTATCTTTTCAAATTAAGTAGATTTGGTTTACTCTCCACACTTCTTCAAGAACTGTCTTTAAACACCTAAAGTAAAATCTCCTTGGCATAAAACATAAGGTTTGGCAGAAGTTAAGTCCCAAACTTCCTTTCATATCTCATCTAATCTTTTGCTGTGACATGGTTTATACACACATACTGCAAACTTATGCATCATTACTGAGTTAAGAAATTGCCTTAATCTCATCTATTCTGAAACGTTTGCCTTTTTTCACATTTTAATATCTCTGAATCAACTGTGAGTCTGTACTCTTGCCAAATAGTCCAGGTGGTGCTTTTGATATATTTCACTTGTTTGTGTGAGGGCTCATGTAGTTATGATTCTTGACCTGACAAAACAACTATAGTCTCTCTAGTTTCCAAGCTATTGAACTTTTTAAGGATTATTTTATGGAGGTCTAGCAGTCCCGATTGCTGTTGAAAACTACAGTGGTAACTTTTGCTAAATTCAGGAAAGTGCTAGTATCAAAAGTTGCTGACTGGAGGTCATGGGCTTGGAGCAATGTTCCAAGACAGTAACACGGCACTCTGCTAGTGAGTGTTGCATCCCCGCTTCTCTTGATGCAGGGCTCATATCACAGGGAGAAACACAGACTTTCATATCTCAGAGTCAAAACAAGATTCGTATGAGTCATCCTCTGAGTGTTAAATGTTTTAGGAAGAGCTTAATTTATTTTATTTTTTCGTTTCTTGTACAAAAATGATATATAATTTTAAAGCTTTATAAAAAGAAGCCTAACAGAGTTTTACAGTAAGTATAAAGTAAAACTTCTAAGTTAGTCTTTCTTAGAAATACATAAAATGGTAGTACATCTTAAAATGCACTTTATACCTTACAATATAATGCACTTCACACTGGTATCTTATATTCAGTGAAATAAAGAGCTATCTCACACTAATAAGGTAACTCACATTAGTATCTTAGATTCAGTGAAATAAACAGTTTGAGAGTATCACCACTTGTATTTGGAGAGTTGCTTAACTCTGAATTTAAATTTCCTCATCTAAAAAATGTTACTACTAATAAAACCTAGCTCACAAGATCATTTTGAAGACTAAACAGTGCGTGGCATGTAAATGTTCAATAACGTCAACTGCCCCATCTTAGCCATTATTTTATGCTCTCCAGTATCTACTACACTCTTCTCTAAGTACTTTAGTCCTCTTCCACTCTTCAGTCCTCATTTTGCCTTCCTCCTCCTACTACTACTATAGAGAATATTTAATATACAGGAAAGTAGAATGACTATGTCAATCATCAATCCCTGGTAAAAATTCCTAACACCAGTGACCATTGACCTCCCATCATCCACAATTCCATCCACTCTGCCTTCAAATTATTAAAAAATAAAAAAAAAAAAAACCTCTGAGACATACCATTGCATTTACCATTATTTTAGTTTGTGATTCTAAAAAGATAAGGACTATTTTTACATACTAATACAATTATCCATCTAAAATGATCATTAATTCTCTAATATTACAAATACCTAGGGAATGTTTAAATAAACAAATGTGTTTTAATAAATTCTACTTAATTTACTCTAATTGCAAAGACTGGGAAGTTAATGTATTTATTTCACAAAGCATTTTCAATAAAAAACTGAAATTATTGAATGGAAGGTGAAAATACAAAACAACAGTACTTGGAACATTAGATTCCTTTAAATTTAATGGGTCACATTTCTAGCTACTGAAAATTTGGCTTTGAGAATGTTCTTGCTAAATAAAGGAAATACACTATAAAATACTTTAGATATCATTACATATGCTCTTGCATTTTAATGGTGTTGACTGACATTACATTAGATTGTTATGCATTTAAGAGATATGTGAAAAGTTAAAACTGTTAGCATTTACGTTTAAAACACTAGTCACATATATTTCATCTTTTTCTTCAAAGCATCTTCTGGAGTTACAACTCTTTAAATTCATCCATTAATGTAACAGTTATTGAGCACTTACTGTGTGCTGCCTGTCACTCTACGAGACATGCAGTAGAGCAGCAAAATTAAAACAGCAAAAATTGCCACTATCTTAGAAATTGTTTCTAGTGGGATGACAGAACCCAAAATAATAGGAAGACAGAGAAGCAGGAGAAGAAGAGGAAGAGGAAGATGAGGAGAAGGAGGAAGAAGAAGAAGAAGAAGAAGAAGAAGAAGAAGAAGAAGAAGAAGAAGAAGAAGAAGAAGAAGAAGAAGAAGAAGAAGAAGAAGAAGAAGAAGCAGCAGCAGCAGCAGCAGCAGCAGCAAAATGGAATGTATTTGTTGTGGGAAGCCACACACACAAGAAAACACCATGAGTGGAAATAAAAAGTGATCGAAATGGAGGAGGGGGCTGCAGATTTGAATACCTGGTCTAGGAAGTTCTGATGGGGGTTTTCTTTTGTAACAAACATTCCATTCCAATTACTGTCTTATATAAGTGAAATAGTAACCAATAATAAAATAATGGGTATTCAGCACCATGATACCATTTGCTCCCATTTGATTCTCCTCTTGAGCAAGAGTAAAGTGAAAGTGATCCGCAGGCCAAACAGGACACAAAGGATTTCTCTGACAAAACTGTCTATCTGAATTTCAAATGCATCCTTCACAATGCTTCCGAATAAATAAAAATACAATTTATGCCACTATAAAGGTTTACAAAATAACACTTGACCATGTTTGCTTCATTTCAGACAAGTAATTGCATTAGAACAACGAGCCTAGGAAGAGGCCTGCAGTGCGTTGTTCCAGGCCACCGTGGTAAGCTCTGTGGAGAGCTACTGAGCTGTGCTGTCCGGGGTCACCCTCCGAGAGAATTCAGGAGGAGGACTTGGAAGAGAGATTCAGAGCTTCGCTGTGCTCACGCAACTGCTCTTAGAGCAGTAAGAGCGCTGCTCCTGCAACTGCCGTTTTGCTACAGGACCAAATAAGACATTTTCGGGGCAACTCAAGTAACAAACAAGATAAACACCATTTCAAATATAAAGCAAACCAATGTGATTGTAGCTACTATATATCTGGCCATACAAGTCTTTAATGATATCTTTAAAAAAATCACTGAGTGCCAACAAAGTTGTGATAAGGCTGGCCCTCTGAAAGTATTGGATTGTTGATAAACACAACCTTTTAAGATAATAATTTAAGAATATGCTTTTGTTTTCTGGCTGTGTTGTGGATCAAATCCATATCCTCGTGCATGCTAGGCAAGTGCTCTTCTATGAAGCTAAAATTCTTGTCCTCAAAGATCTTAAAATGTCTATAATATGTACCTATGATCCAGTTCTATAATCTTGCCTAAGGATTAAAAATAAGTTGAATAAATTACGTGTATAATATCATTGCAATTACTTTTAAAGTACAATAATTATTTTCCAACTTGTTAAACCTTTATTTTGTTAGTTTTCAATAATTAACCTATACTACAGTTATAATCAGTAGAAAGGAAAGCAGCTGGGAACCTTTTAATGATACAGGTAAAAATCAGCAGTCTGCCACTGGCACCTGTCCAATTCAGCTAGGCCATTCTCCACTTTCAGTTGAGAAGCTAACGCATGGACTAACATAAAATCAAGAGAAGACATATAAAGGCATTTAGTATCAACATTTTTGTTTTAGACATTCTTAGAGAATTTAAAATGGACTCAAATGTTGATATCCAATTATTCAGTGTCTAAGCTAATAAAGATAACTATAAAAAGAAAAGCTAGTGTTTAATAAGTGTCTGTGTGATACCTTCCTTTAGTTTCACTAAAACTCTGAAAAAAATTGTAAAGATCATTTGCAAATGAAGACATTAAAATTTTGAAAAGCGAGGCTACTTTTATTGTCACAGTTATTAAATGGTAGGATGAAGATGTGAATTCACACCTCATGATTCCCCAGTTTCTGATCCCAACAGGGTACTGTCTTCCTTCGTGTAAATATTGTAGAGCTCTTTCATCACACTGGAATGGCTACTAATGTGAAAAGTCTCCATGGCCTATTTCAATGTTGTGGCTTTTTAAATTTTATGTTTTATTATTTTTCCCTTTTTGCAGTGCTGGGGATTGAACCTAAGGATTTCACATGTTAGACAAGTGTTCTACAATTGAGCCAAATCCCCAGCTCAATGTTGGGGCTTTTACACTGTGACTATATTTTTCGATCCACAGAATTAAAAATAGAGCTGAAAACATTCTTTACATGAAAACAATGCGGGCTTATTTTGTGGCATTAATGAGTCTACTAATAGCACAAAGCAATGGTCATATAAAATTCACAAACCCATACCAGTACAGCAGAGGTACCGCAAGAATTTTTCAATCATATACACAGCACGTATTAGGCTATGAATGTATATACTGTGTAGTCAAATTTTGCAAATAAACAGAAGTACTATTCGAATTAATAAACTTTACTTTAAATTGATACTGAATTCCTATAGTACCTTTTATTATGTTTTCTTAATCAACAAACATTAAAAATAGTTAACATAGCATGAGTTTGTAATAATGGTTTATATTTAAAAAGGTCTTAATACTTGAAATGTTTGGGATTCACTGTAATAAAGCATAATTTTTGTTTGAGAGGTAGCGAGTCATTTTAAACACATTAGATAAGCTGAATGTGTTACACTTTAATAATTATAATAGGATTATCAGTTTTAAAAAGCCAGTCATTTTACTTCATCAATGAACTGGAGCAATATTAGAAGATTAAGAAGGCTTATCAGTTCAAGATACTTTAAGACAAGTCCAGTGGTTATAAAATTAATTTTTAATGATTTCTACACCATCTGGGAGATTCTCATTATATGCAATAAGAGCTAGCCTAATACTGTTTTAAAATTCCCTATTTCACCTAATCATCACAGAGGTCTAATAGTTTTATGTTCAAGTCCTAATAATAAAATTTATACAATTGTATAGACTAATATAAATGTTTAATATAATATTTTGAAATTTTGAAAGTTTAAACCATTTTAAAGATTAAGTTAACAAGAAGCCCTCTCCTCCCTCAAAATAAAAATATATGTGGAATATGGGGGAGTTTAATCAGCATGAAGTTGCTGGTAATGTCTGATCAACTTTGGAGCAGCCCGTGCTTTCAATAGATATTTTCATGGGAGGCATTAAGTACATACTTTCCCACAGTTATGCTGATTGCAAATTTTCTGTATGCCCAGATAGTAATTCAGTTTGTTATTACAAGGCCAATACTTACTAATCAAGGAATGCTAAAATCCAGGACTATTTTCTTCATAAATTTTCATTTTCACTTTAAGCATTACAGTTTCCTCTCTTGGCTGATACATTTTTCTCTTCTTTACCACATGCATTTGATAAGAGAATAGGGTTAAACTTTGAGCTTACCCCACAGTCACAGAGGATTGCCCCAAGAGCCTTCCAAAATGAGTTTGGCAAAGACAACACCAGCTCAGAAGTGTTCTGTCACTACCTTCAGTGTTTTTTTTCAGTTTATAGTTCTCTTAAGATTTCACTAAGTTCTAATTTTTTTTTCTTGGCACTGAGATTTAGACCCCATGCTTTTACACTGAGATACACCCCACTCGCTTTTAAAATTATTTTTTATTTTGAAATAGAGTCTCACTAATTCACTAAATTGCCCAGGGTGAGCTTAAATTGTGATCCACTTGCCTTAGCCAACCAGAGTGCCAGGATGTTAGGCTTATCATGTTATTTTTTTTTATTTCTTTAGCTTTTTACATATTTGAAATGCATGCATAACTTTTAAAATTATCTATTGTCAAGAGTGTGATGATGCACTGTCAAAGGTGAGGAAAACACTAGTGGAGTTTTTAATAAGAGGACCTCTTCACCCCAAACATCCTCTTCATAAACTGAAGACTCAGGTTTGAGTATTGTTCAGGTTATCAGTGTTCAAAAATCTAAGAGAAAAATACCAGATAGGGCTAGACATTCACAAAGATTTACAGGATTTTATAAAAGTTGCCTTTAATTCTTTGATTCTTGATTACATGACAACACAGTTCTGAAGAAAGCTTTTGACACTGCTTTGGGCAAAGACTATGTTGCTACAGGTTTGTTCACTGAAATCTTTCACCTGTTCCTGGGAGAGTGCAGCCAGCTATCGGTAAGACTAGTGATGTCTTTCCCAAGGGCAAGCATTAAGAATAAACTACAGTGGATATATTTCCTTCTTGTCAGAATAAACTCTAAACACAAAGAGTTTGTTTTCCGAACACCTATTTATTAACATCATATGGGAGCAATGTCTAAACTAACCAAAAACAATCCACCCTCACCTCAAAATTATCACGGTTTAAAAGGAACAATCTCTAGCCACAAATGATTCCCCCTTTCTTTCTAGTTACAAGCACTTCTGGCTGTTACTGCTTCTCAACAAATATTTACTAAGTAAACATTTTGTTCCAGGTTCAATGCAAGGTGCTAGCAGAACACTGAAGAGACTGAACCTACCCTTATGGAAAATGCAATCTAGTGAATGATTTTAATAAGTAACTCTACACTATCCAACATGATGGAGATCCAGGACTACTCAGAAAAGCTGCCTAACTCAAGGTCGGAGGGTCAGAAAAAGCTTGCCAGACAAGGTGACATCTAATCCATTTGGTGGCTATGATGTCATCTTTGTGAAAACTGTAACTGTATTTTTTCCTGAAATGAGCAAATCTTTTCATTAACGTCTCCTTCCACACCAACAAGCCCCGTAGCATGGCAGAATGGCCATATTGTTTCAGTGATTGAAGAGTGGTGACATTTCAGGATTCCACTTCCTTGGAATGCAGTGAAGACACTCAAGGAACTAACTCTGATGAATCTCAAAGTGCATTCTGTTTCACGGCTCCTTGTGTGCACGTGTTCACTTGGGTCTGAAGCTTGATAGCATATCAAGACTGTTCGTTGCTATGTAGAAGGGTTCTGACCTCCTTGATTTAATTTTCTGTTTCTCTGTTGTTTGCGGTTACACAGAAACTCACATAATTCAGGACAGCTTTGAAATCACATGACATTATTGATAAGAAGGGGTAGGTTTTCTCTGGCTCAGTGAATACAGTTTGTATAAGTCAGTTTCCTGAATGTGGTTTAGAAGCACACAGCCACTTCTGACTCTATGCCTTTTCATTTCCATGACCTTTGACAACGACTGTAGCCAGCTGCGGTGGAAGAACTTCCCATACACTGAAAATTGTATTTGGACAATGGTTCTTGCATTGCTTGTTTCAAACATGAACCTGTATTTAAAATGATCTGAATACACTTTGCTTGGCTCTTGTCATGTTTTATGGTGGCTGAGTCTGTAGAGAACGAATCATTCACTTGAGAGGGGATCCTTATACCGCCAATGTCCTTTTAGAATGTTTTCTCTAAATTGGTGACTGATCATAAATGTCTAACAAAGGATAGCCTCTGGAAATTTCTACAGAGAATACTGTTTTTGTTTTTGTTTTTTTACCCTGAAAGCACTCTAATGATAGACTTTAACAACTTTAAAGCAAGATTACAGGGCTCACTTTTACACTAAAATAGATATTATTTACATTCTCGATGATCTGTAATAAGACTTCAGCAAGGGAGTCTCGACAAGAATAAAATCACTAGATTGTTCAGCATCTATTGAATGTGGACCCATAGGGAATTGCAGGGCCTGCCCAGTGGTTAATTGCATAAGCTCTCAATAGTAAGGTCCCTAGTCTGGATTCATACTCCACTCTAACATCGAAGTCATTTGAATTTCCAAGGGGCCTAAGTTGCCTTGAAAATGTCTCTCCCTTTTTGTTACGTATTACAGTATTTATAATTTTAATTCTCACTTCCTACCCAGTTTTTTTTTTTTGTTGTTGTTGTTGTTATACATTTAACAGTTCAAAAAGAATCTTTAAATCAATAAGGGATGGCTGAAGTGCTTTCACACTACATACTTTTAAAACATATTTTTAATGCAACAAAAAGCTTCCTTCCTCTTAAACTGAGCCAGTTCGGAGTTTTACAAATACAGTGACACCCGGAAGTGTTTATATGCAGAAATTTTCCATTGGCCCTTCCAGATCAACACCTCCACCTTCCCAGTCTGCTTTGAGTCTATTGAAGCTGGGTGGGTGGGACACATCAAGAAGACTGCTTGCCCTCTCACTCTTACTTGAGTTTGGCCAATGGGAAGCAAGAGGAGGAGACCACCTGGCAGGAGGATCAGAGTGTTTGTTCTCCAGCTTGTCCCCTGCCAGGTCCCAGCAGGTTGGCCCAGAGCCTTCAGTCACTCAGAAGAAGGGACTGGGCCACAACCTCTGCAGTAATGTCTTCTACAAAACTTTGTGCTTTTAGACGATTACTTCCCTACTACATCCTGCCCTCTCACACTAAGAACAGGGAAGTCCACGCTCCTTTGTTGCTAGCTCTGAGGTACTTTCCCTAAGCTTGCCTACACATTTACCCCACCTGAGTATGTCACCCTTTCCTTGACTGATGTAATCAAAAATAAGTAACACATTCTGAACTTGAATTTTAGAGAAACAAATGCAACTATCACTTGATTTCTTAGTATACATGTCGACAAGAAACTATAATATTTGAAAATGTTGCTTCATTGTCTTTTTTTTTTTTCCTTTACACTACTTCCTTCATGGCAAATTTCCATCCTAACTCCAACAACAACGCCATCTGCACAAGACAATTCATTTACTTGATACTGTTGATTTCTGCCTCTAGACGAAGTCCACGTATGATTCAGACAAATTCAGGTTGAAGAGACTTGGGATGAAATCTTTAGTTGAACTCGTTCTGAAGTGTATAGAAGTTTTTACCTTAATGCTGTGTTAAATATAGCCAAAGAAATTTGACTACTAAGTGACAGCTGAGCTGCTAAGGTATCACAGAATAACTCAGCAAGATTTAGGATTAGGAAAACATTTGGATATCTCAGTTACAAAGTGTTTAAAATAAAACTTACTGATTGGATAAATTTGTATGTAGTTGCTAAATACAGATTATTTTATTTTAGAATTTTAAACTGCTGAAAAGCTTAGGGAAAAATAATTCTTCAAACAGCTGACTGTGTACTTTTGCATTATGCTTCCTTTATTTCCTTCTCCTGAACTCTCATTTACTCACTTTCCTAATACTGTAAACTTATACTGCTTGGACAAACAAAAACCATGCCCAGCTTTATTTCACAAAAATGTAGATGGAACAAAATAATTTCAAAGCTAAAATATAAAGATCACAAAGTTTAGAAGTAAAACATTCTTTGGTAAATTAAGTGCGTTCTGTAGATTAAAAACATATACATGACAGTTGAACAGGTCTTGCTAATGACTGGTTAAGATTAAACTTAAGAAATCACAGAAAAGTGTACCTCCATTATAGCTAGAAACAAATGGTTCAATAGCATTTTCCTGCCCTAAATAATAAAAACATATTTATAGTTCTATGATAGTAGTAATTCCTAACCACTAGTTTGGGAGAAATAGCTGGGTATTTCCAATGTCATTCACTGTTGGGGAAAAACAAACAAACAAACAAACAAACAACAAAAACCCACCAACAACAACAACAAAAAAGAAAACAACTTACATGTAGTCAACTTCCTGCCCTCCAAACAGGACGGAAAGGCACTGATAACAATCATTATTACAAGTTAAGTGGTGTCACAAGTGCAAGTTCAAATTTATCTTCCCAGCATCTAGCTGAGGACTAGCTGAGCCAACAGTCTCCAAAAATAAGATTACCATAGAATGAGAAAAACATCAAGGCCTCAGACCTTGAATTTCTTTGTCTATCAATAATCCCATCAGGATGGCCAAAGTACATTTTTTTTCCCAAACAAGATTCAAAGCACTAGATAGTTATCCTCTCTGTGTGAAGATAACACGTCATCTCTTTCTACTGTTCTAACATACTTGGATTTTTAAAATGTTAAATACAAGAAAATGAACACATTTTTTCCCTTACTTTTCATTCTTAAACTTATGAAGAAACTTCTAGGCACCCTCACACCTGTGGTCCAGCATCTGCACTAATGGGATACTGTGTGAGTGCAAGCAAAGCTTAAATTCATCTGTCTGAATCAAGTTGGAGATTTCTATATTTAGCCATGTGCATCCATATATCCCTTTTAATGAAAGGCTTTCATTGGAACAACCTGAGAATGACCAAAACAAGCAAAATTACATGGACAATAGCTCATGAATGTATTACAATATATATATAACTTTGTGGTTGAAAAATATTTTGTACCATTGGCCAGATGAGAATGAATTAGTAAAAAGAGAAGAAACTGAATTAGTGATTTTATTTCTTATCTTTGAGAAATGAAGACAAGAGAAGTCACTTAAATATCCTCAACTGAGAAAGGGTCCCTAAAGCTCATATGTCTCTGAATTCAGACAGAAGCACTGTGAATATGCTTTACTCTCACACTCTCTCTTCTCATGCACAGAGCAGTTTTTTTTTTTTTTTTCCACTCCTGCAGGCCTAGGCAAAGAGTCTAAGGCTGTGCATTTGAGGCTCGTGTTTGAGAGCTTTAACTTGGAAAACACAGCATGGATAACAGCACTCAGCATCTGTACTAGACATAGAGAATATTTCTTTGTTTAAAATTCCAATTTAGATTTATTTGCTCATTCTTTATTTTCGCTAAATAAAAACACCAGCTGATCACATTCCCTGCTGCTTAAAATGATTATTGACTTATGAAAAGATCATTAGCTTTTTCATCTGCACACGAACTCATTCCAATTCATTTAAGTTTTTCCCATTGGTAATATTTTCTGGCATTTTAGTGAGCATTATTCCCCTACTCTAAATGCCTCATATTCCAAAACAAAAAAGAAGAAGAAATAAGAGTTGCATGACTACTTATAAAATTTCAGAAATACTGTGCCTTTTTAAGGAATTTCTTTACAATCTCATAGTCAGCTTGGGTCCACTCTGGCTGGCAGATCTCGTTCTACTATGTATTCCTTGTAACATAATAGCTAAAGTAATATAATAGGCAAAGTAACATATGAAGTCTAGATTTTAAAGATCATTTTCAGTTACATTTGCATAGATATTTTTCAGTCATACCTACTATACAAATATTAACAATACTGAATATTAATCACAAAATTAAGAACAATTTTAAGAACTATTCAGAGTGAGAGCATTAATTAAAAATCTTTAAAACAATGGCCATCTGTCAGCTTTAGCACTTGCCATCGTGGGGTACTCGATAGATATACTCTGTAATATTTTCTGCAAGTGAAGGCTACAAAAGAAAAATCATATTCTAGCATTTTGGTATCACGTAGATGAAACTATATTTAACTTAAAGTATTCTTCCTCTTCTCCATGGATATCTTTATAACAAATATTTGGAAGAAAGAAGAGTTTAATATATTGAACCTCAAAGGTGATTTCTCTTGTAGCTGGTGAACTTCCATCTCTCTCTCTTCAAGTCTACAAGAGTCTGATAAACTCAGTTGGAATATGTTTTAATGCAATATGGAACTAAGAAAACACAGCTCAAAGTATACTGTTGGCATCTGTAACCCCACACAATCAAACAATTACATAAAAATGAAACACAATATTGCATTTCCTCCACAGAATAAGGGAGAAGAAAGAGGGCTTAATAAGAGATGTTTTAAGAAAGAAAAGAAGTAAATATACACAGAAACAGGTAAAATAGGCCCCAAAAGCATTTTCTCCCTGTAATGTATTGCTATTTTAGTTAACACCAAAAATTATTTCTTCAGTCAAGCATTTTGATACAGCACCTGAAAAGACCCATTTTAAAGCAATGCTACTGATAACTTCTACATTTACTAGACAGATTCTGAGAATTATTATATCCATTCTTAGGACTGGTAAGTAGGAAAAAAGAAAAGTGAATTTGAGCCTGTTTTTAGCTTAAGACAAGATTCAGTTTAAATAGGTTGCAAAAAACAGCATAGACCTTAAAGTTAAGGCTTCTCCTGCGATAGATAAATTAACTTAACAATCTAGGTATTTTCATGCAGTCTTTTTTATATAATACAAGCTTTCCTTTCTGAAAACAAACTTTGCCAGCCCTCTTACACATGTGCCTTGATCTCCCAACACAAAGCATTTCCATGGGCTTTTCCTCTTTTCAGAAGTCTCTGTCCTCCTGCCCCAATTTGTCATTCTCATCGGTTCAAATGTCATTCTCAGCAAATGCTTCCGTCTTCACAAGGTCAGGTCAAAGCTCTCAATTATGAGATATTGTAGAAGTATAAATGTTTACTTATTGTTATGGTTGTATTTTGTTTTCAAGATTAATTGATAAATAACTGCCTCTCTCATTAAAGTAGAGACACTCAGTACCTAGTTTGAGTCACTGTTGTGTTCATAGCACTTAATTCAGGGCCTAACTATAGGTGAGTGAGCCATAAATATTTGACAAATAAAATAATTGAACGAACAGTTAGATGGATGAATATATAATATCAATTAAAAATTCTAGAGCTATTTAACACTTCTGTCTCTAGTTTTGGAAAATTCTGAGTTGATATGTTTTGCATAATGTTCTTTATTCCCCTTTCTTCAGATTGGTCATAGTTAGAAAATATTTATTTAATATTAAACCATTCAACTGAAAAGCATTTTTTACAATAGAATTTTACCAACATAGCACTGAAAAGACCATTGTTCTACTTAAATCAAGTATGTCTAGAGTGATAACACTTTTACCAACCTGTCCTCAGAGAATTTAACTAATGGGCTGCATTTAATTATGGTACATATAGTAATTTCAGTAGTGGATTTGGATAGCACTCTATAAACACTATTGACTGGTTTTGACAAGAAAGCCAGCCTGAATGCCAGACCTGATGGCCTAGGGGTTAATAAATCCTGAAGCAACACAGTAATGATAGCTGTAAATTCAGGGGGGAATAACTTAGTGTCTCAATTTACTATGGAAAGTCCCCTTTAAGGTGAAGTCATTGATAACTTGGATTTTAGCAGCCAACTATCTGGATTCCCCTTTTTATATTGAGTGTAAGCAGGAATCTCAGTGACCTTGACATCTAAATGCATGGAGTCATGGATTTGTTACACAGCCACCTAAGGCTTTGACTGCCTGAATCCAGCCGACAGCCTAATTAAACAGCAAGAGTTCCTTGAGGGGAATGTTAATGAGTCTACTTGGCAGCCAACAGTCTGTTCCCCAGATGGTGCAGGGGTTATAAATTGTCAATAGGGTAAAGATAGTGAAGGAAGTAAAAAATAATGCAGAAAGACTCTTAACATCATTGGAACTTTCTGAAATACACGCTCTGTGATGAAGAAATTTGGAGATGGTGGCAGGGATGCCGGTAGCAAAGTAGTAGTGTTTTCTGGTTGTTTGGTGCTATAAGAAGCCATCTACAGAATGGCTTTGGCTTTTCAAATGGACACCGCTCTGTATAAACTAATACTGTGGTTGTGATCAAGGCACCTTTTTCAAGTTGATAATTACTAAAAAAATTACAACATAATTAAAACATTGCCATATTTGTGGCTTCTATTTATTATTTTCTGCTTATTTCCCCCCTAATGAGTGGACTGTACAGTACAAGAGCTCTTACCTAATTAGATTATTTTTGAGCGAGTAATATCTTGATACAAAACCTTCAAGTCATGCACTCCATATTTCAAAGCAGGGACTGTCAAAGCAACCTCCATCGTGAACAATTAGAAAGAAAAATGCCCTTTCCACATTTGTTAAGCTTCCTCCTTGAATGTTCAGCTGGTCCTTAATTACACGTTTGAGTCAAATGGGTATCTGAAAGTCATCACCAAATTTACCTTCAGTGTACTCCAAAAGTCAATTGGGAGGACCATTTGTGGGGAGCATATCCTAGAGCTACTCCAGCAATTGTGACCTCCTTGTGTTCACATGTTTGTGTAATCCCTTCTCCAATAATAGAGTAGGACAGATCACGTTACTCCTGTGATGAGGTTGTTATGTAAACCTCTAGTGTTAGCTGACAGCCATGAGGGATGCTTCTGCTGAACCTGAAGAAGCCAGCTGTGAGGGCGATAGCTGCACATGGGCCTTGCGACAGGGAATTCAAGTGACTTCTAGGAGCTGAAGACCTCTATTCTATAACCACACAGAATGGAATCCTGTCAGCAATCACCTTTTGAGGGCTCTGAGTTCCAGAGAAAAATGCAGCCTGGCAATCTTGATTGCAGCATTGTGAAACTCAGGAGAGAGCACCGCACTGAGCTATGTATGGACTGCACGTCTACAAAAGCTGAGATAAAAATGTGCACTGTTTTTAGGCACTAAATTTGTGCAAATTTACTATGCAGCAATAGAAAACTAATATATTATAGAAGAATTATCATTCTGATCTATAATTGTAAATGGAAAGAATCTGCAAATTTTGGAAAGGACTCTAAAATTTATTCATGAGAATTTCTCATCCTAAATCTACAGGGTAAAATTCACTGCTAAGTGAGTTCTTTTTAAATTTTATTTTATATTGGCCATGCTCAGGACTGAAGCCTGGGCTTGGCCATGGTAGGTAAGCTCTCTAAACTTAGCCACATCCCCCTGGTGTGCTACTTCTAACTGAACAAAATTGGAGGCCATCTGGTAACAGTAGCAGAAGCACAAACAGAAAAGAAAAAAAAATAAATAAAAGAAAGAAAGAAAGGAGTCTCTGAGGATAGCACTGGCCAGCTAAACTACCTGTACTTTCATGTTTTCTGGTTACATCAGAAAACTCCATCTCTACTTTTCAACCACTAGATCCAGGTTTCCTGTTACTTACAAGTAATGCATCACTAACACTGTTGTTGTTGACTTTTCTTTTTAGTTGAGAAACTAAAACTTAAAAAAACCAATGGTTTGTCGAATGCCATATATCTAGTAGAAAAATCAGTGTCTCCCTATTCAGCTTTCTTGCCACCTTACATCCGGCCATTTCATATAAAGCAGCCACTCTTAGGACATAATATGAATGTTTTGTTTCAAAAACTTTACGAGAGATGCTCAGCATTACAACTGTCAAAAGTGCAATTAAGAAAACCATGCTTTAGCATCCAAGAGGGTATACATATTAAAATAGAAGAAAATCATGCCCATAAATATGCTTCAAGATACTCAAGCAAAAGATTCAATTCTGATAATAAGATTTAATCTTATAAATAAACCAAATGACATATAAATGTTTCTTAAGAAATACTACTTCTGGCTTAACCGGAACAGTCTTTTCTTTTCCTTCCTCCACTAAATTGCCTACTTTGACTCTTCTATAAAAATGGTTTTTAGAAGAAGTTAAATTTCTATTTTCAATGATGGCTCTGAATGAACAAGCAATTTTAAGTTACCACAGCAAGCACACTGAAATAAATATTATCCTCCTGTCAACACAAAATAAGAAAAAGGGCTTTGGGGTCTCTTCTCCACTTTTTTGAAAATGCTATAGGAAAAAGAACATTTTTAAAATTTCCTATATATAACTATTTTCTCCCTTTATTTTTTTTCACAATAAGCACAAAACTTGCCAATTTGATTTTAATTCTAAGAGACATTTTCCTGGCAGATAATCCCTGCTTTGAACAAAAATTCTTTACCTGACATTTAATGCCATTTTAAGGGTGGAGGGGGGAAGAAACTACACAATGTATTGTTGAAGCGAAATAAGAATGTAGCCTTCAATTACTTTTTACTTCCAACCTATCAAAAAGCTACAGAAATTAAAGTACAAATCCCACTACCAAAGATATAGTAAAAGGTTGGAAGAATATTTTAAAGGTCACATTATCTTAATGAAGTGCCACTTCCTGACAACATGGTTGTGACATTGGAGTAATATACTCCATTTAGTGGGAAATGCACTGTGAAATCCATGCCCTCTGAACTCTAAACAAAGACACTGGTAATTTTCTTAAAAGGTCACACAGAAATATGTTATTTAAAACTAGGCATTTGCCAGTTGTGAATACATACATGAAGGCAAGTATCAGATACAGGAATTGCGACAGATTATTTGTAAAGTACTAGTGCTTTTCATCTACACTTAAATTGTATAAAATTGTGTCAGCTAATTGTATTCTTCTATTTATATCACTTTATGAAAATATTAAAGGAAAATATGCAAAGATTCTACTAAAATTTCTTCCCAAACCATCTGATTCAATTCACTGTAACTTGAAAGTGAATTTGATAAAGTTCACATTGTGTTTCTTTCATTTTAGCTTTTTCAGGGAGAAATCTGCATGTTTATATATGTCTCAAAATTAGTATATGGATGTACCCAGTAATAGAGTACTTGCCTACAACATGTGTGCAAGCCCCTCTGCTTGACACTCGGCACCAAAAATAAATAAATTAAATTAAAATAAATCTAAACTATATATCTTGCAATTAACTTTCAAAATACATAGTATTAATAGAAAGCTTTGTCTAAAGATCAAAGGTTTTCCTTGTAGGATATATTTCATTCAAGTACAGTCAGTAAATCTCTAAAGAATGAAATTATCACAGACCTATCAACCAGAGAAGAAAAAAAACAGAAATTTTATTTACCTGGATAAATAATAAGCACTGACACACTGCTAAGGGAAAATATGTTATTTTATCATTTTTACAAAGCTTATTTGGCCAGAAAGATCAAATAATTGTAATTCTATGAAAACAGAATTTTGGAGGGGCTTCAAAACAATTGTTTCCTAACCAGTGATTGCAGGGCAGCCTGAGTGTGTTGCCCTATAATCCTCAGGTTGGAATTCTAACCCCCAATGTAATCATCAGGAAGTGGGGCCCGTGGCAGGTGATCAGGTCATGACAGGAGAGCCATCCTGAATGAGACAAGTGTACTGCTAAAAGAGACTCTGCAGAGATCCCTCAACCCTCCTGCTCTGTGAGAACACAGTGACAAGATAAGCATCTGGGATCCAAGTAGAGGAGTCAGGCTCTTCACCAGACACCAAATGTTCCAGTGCCTCCATCTTCTTCTTCCCAGCTGCCTGAACTTTGGAAAATAAATTTCTGTTGCTTATATATTACTCAGTATTTTGTAATAGTAGCTCAACAGACTAAGGAAGGCTCTAGGCTGCTGGTTTTCCCTGTATTTGCAAAAGTGATGGTTTTCAAGGATACAACACAAGTAAGAAGAGAGAGATGAAAATATGGCAAGTTAAAACACCAACAGAGCCGACGGCTGTAATTGAAATTCAGCTTTTATTCTTGAATAAATGTTCCTTGGATTATTGCAAGACTTTGATATGTTTGGGGTTCTGAAAAACTCATTGCCAGTATTCTTATTAGGCTTAGGAGAAAACAAATTTTTGGAGGTCTTTACTCAATTGCTAAGAAGCTTTTCCTTTTGGAGAAGCAATCAAAAGTCATTTCTCATAGGGAGAAGTCTGATTTAAAGTCTGGCAGTTATCACACTACTCATACTACTCATCAGAGCCTCTACTCCTAAATATGAACAGCACAAGATTTAGAAAGAAAATTAAATGTAAGAAAAGAGAAACTAAAGTAAAGGAATAGGCCCCTGAAGCAACGTGGCTAATAGACTCTTGATAGTCAAATTGCCTCTCAAAAAACAACAGCTTAGCATCATCGGGATCCTGCTAGGAACTTGAGATCTCCAGTTCTACCACAAAGACACTAAATAAGAATCTGTATTTGAACAAATTCCCAAAGTGGTATAAACACAAGAAAGTCTAATAAACACTAACCTAGAAACCAGATTATAGCTCTCAAAAATCACTTTAAAATAAGCACCTTACACATAAAATTGAACTTTCCTTCTTCCCCAAAATTTAGGCTTGTAAAAATGAATAAAAAAGAAAACAATGATTAAAATTAAAACAAAATGTTATTGATTTCCAAAATTGAAAGAAGTTAAATGACACATATAATAATGGTTGGGAAATTCTTCTTAAATTTCTTATATTTCTGAGCATCTGCTGAAGTAAGGCACAATGATCTTTTGTTTTAGATTCTCCTTTCAAAGTTATTTGAATAGTAAGAATCCTTCAAAAAAGAGTGATAATACTTCTCTACAAGGCAAAGGGAAAATTTGCTTAGAATCTTGGGAGGCAAAGTTGGTGTTTACCTCTGGAGCAGAAGGCAGGCATGCCTCATGCCTATTTTAAAATATTTTGAGTTTTTAACTCTGGGAGTCCTTGCTTATAACACTTGAACAGACATCGAGGTTCAGGCATAGCATCCTGTGTGTGAGCAGGAAGACTGACGCAACATAGTGATCATCGTGCTGCCCGTCATACTGTGAGTAATAAATCCCTTTTCTCTGATGCAAGAGCCTCACGTCTCTTGTCAGCACCCATGAAACTTGTTATCCTGAATGCAGTTTTAGATCTTAGATCCTTCACAGATTGTCACTCATCTGTGACAAGCAGTCACTAGTAAATACACAAGTCAGTAAGATTTAAATAGGAAATAAATAATCGAGATAACCCTATATGTTGAGGGAATTATAATAAGCTAATTAAAGGAAAATTAAAATATCGGGGATCCCAGAGATACAATAGGAATGCCAAGTGATAAGAAGGACAAAAAGAAGACAAAGCAAGAACCAAAAGAAATTTTCTTGAAAGAGATTTTGATGTTTTCAGATGGAGTATGCATAAGTACGAATGGAGAGTTTGATGCAGTGTAAAAGGAAGACTCACTTGACTTATATTGCCATGAAATTTCAGAAGTTGAAGAGAACGAAGAAAATTCTATACGCCTTCGTGGAAAAACAGATTTTTCTACAAAGGATCAAGAATCCAACAACTGCTAGTTTTTAGCAGCAAAATTTTATGATAGAAGACATCATCCTCAGGGGAAGTAAAATATAAACTGAAAAATATATATGGCCATCTAAAATCACCTACATAAAGGGAAACTAAAATAATATTCAGACAAAAATCACGAAGTTTACTTTTGGAATCGATTGAGTGAGTTACTAAAAATAAAAATGAAATTTACTGAAGAGAATAATTTCAGTCATAAGCAGTAACAACTAAGAGTCAGAAGTAAAAGACAGTAGAAAGAAATTAAAACTAATCTAAAATTAGACTTTCAGATTTCATTGCTGGTGGTATCCTCTCTCAATCCAATCAATCTACATGGCTTTAAAGAAAATAATTGTTACATAAATGCAGGATTATATAGGTGGTATATTAGTGTTCAGAAGTAGTTGAGCATAAACTCTATCAACTGATCCCATAAAAAGAATCTGAAATGACAGAAGATTGGTACCTTCTAATTCTATCTCATGGCCTTTGCAGAAAACAGAGATAGCTAAAGCCAAACAATGCAAAAGAATATTTAAAGTGATCTCCCTACTTCTTCTTGTGGGGAGAGAGGGAAAGTAAAAGAGATTAAAAAAAAAAAAGAATTGGAGGGGAGAAAATTATGCAAATAGAACTTTTTGAAATGGGAAGTGGACCAAGAGTTAGAAAGAGCAAGGAGGGAGGCAGGAGGGCTGGGAATGAAAAAAAAAAAAAAAAGAAATAAAGAAAGAAACTGTGAGAAGGAGAGAGAGGAAGGGAGAGAGAGGGAGAAAAAGAGAGAGAGAAAGGGATGATAATTGTGATCAATATGTACTGCATGTGATCGTTATGTACTGCAAATATGTACTAATAAAATATATATTATACCAATGCAAAAAAACAACAAGAACAACAAAAAAGCCATTAGCAACCTACTAGTCACTAAGAATATAGTGAACAACTGCAACTAGAATTATATTCCTGCATAATCCTCAAGGATCGGATTTTATATTGTAAAAGTTGCCTGTGACAACAACATGTAGCTCATTTTCTATCTTAAGATTATATGAATGCCCATGAATGTTTTAATTCAGTTTTATGATGCAGCTCAAAACTCATGATTAATGAATCACCAGGAAGATAGCAGTTGCTGTGTATCTCTCCAGTAGATGAGATAAATAATGGGATAGAAAGATAATAAGTTTATAATCTAAATATTTCAACAAATATGAAGTGACCGCAGAAGCAATACGAATCTCAAAATAGCAGAGTGGTCTCAGCCTAGAGATAAGAGAGAGGAAGCATTTTTTTTTAAAATTCTTCTCATCAGTAACATTTGACTCCAGTTCAAGATTTAATATTGAGCATGAAATAGAAAAATCCCTATGTGGACCAGTAAAATTACACTTCATCCCTTACCTAAGTAACACACAAAAATCAGTTCTATTTCTATACACTAAAAATAAGTAATCCAAAACACAAATAAAGACAACCAATGCATTTAAAATAGCATAAAAATAATAAAATAAAATAGTGTTGGGAGAACAGACATCCACATGCAAAAGAATGAAACTGAATCTTTATCTTGCATTATAAGCAAAATCAACACAAAATAGACAAGGGAGTTAAACACTAAAACCTAAAAGCATATAATTCCTAAAAGAAATACAGGGTAAGAATTCTATAATATTGCAGTTGGCAATCATTTTTTTTGGATGTGCCAAAAAATGGGCAAAGGTTCTGATGAGACATTTTTCCAAAAACCACATACAAATGATTAACAAATATATGAAAAAGTGTCCAATGTTACTAATCATTGGAGAAATATAAGACAAAATTATGAGATATCACCTCACACTTGATAGAATGGCTATTATCAAAAAGTCCAGTGATAAATAGTGCTGGTGAGAATAAGGAAATAAAATAATCCTTAGATACTATGAGTGGAGAAATGAATTGGTAGAGCCATTAAGAAACTGTATAAAGTGTCCTAAATAATAAAAAAGTATAATCACACAATCCAGCAAACTCAGTTCTTAGTATGTATCACAATAAATAAAATCAGTATGTCAAAGAGACATCTTCACTTCAAACATTATTCGCAATAGTCAAAAATAAAACACCCTAACTGTCCAATTGTGGACAAATGGATAAAGGAAATATCATATGCATTTATCATTTAAAGAAAGAGAAATGCAACCATCTATGACAATACAGATGAATCGGGACAGCATTATGCCAATTGAAATAGGCTAGGCATAGAAAGAGGAATATTGCATACTGTCATATATGTGGAGTCTACAAGATTCTAACTCAGAGAAATAAAGAGTAAACTTGTAGTTGGCAGGGGCTAGAGGATTGGAGAAATGAAGAGATCTTAGTCAAAGGGATAAGTTGGTAGTTATAAGATGAAAACTGTGTTCAGGGCTAATGTATGGAATGGTGACTATAGTTAAAAATAATATTCCATATACAGTGATACCTCAGTTGTCAAATGGCTCCAAACTCGAACTTTCTACCATTCAAACAGCAAAGTTTAAAAACCATCTGTTCAGTATTTGTAACTTTGCTCAATAGTTGAACTGAACACCCAAAGTTAAATATCTGTACCAGCCCAGCGTGAGTCACATGTCACATTTCGCCATGGACACAAAGGGGTGAAGATTCAGTCTAAGCATTGTTCTCGTCCAGACCATATATATTGCTTGTTAGTGTGTTAAAATATTCATCATTGTACTTTTTTTGTGCTGTATTTGCATACAATATCCTAACCACGACTCCAAAGAAATTTAGTGATACTAGCAAGAAAGCTAATAGGAAAACTACGGGAACCATGATAGAATTCAAGAAAGAAATCACTGCAAAATGTGTTAAAGTGTTGGAAAAATGAATTTATAAGTATAATTTTTGGGCCTCAGAACCAATTATTTAGTTTTCTATCATTGGAAAAATATGTTCAGATCTTGAACTTTTTGTTGTTCGAACACAAATTTGGAACGAATTGAGTTCGACAACTGAGGTATATCTGTACTTGAAATTTTCTAACAGAGTAGGTCTTAAGTATTCTTGTCACACATACACAAAAAGACAAGTATATGAGGTGACAGATATGCTAATTAGCTTGATTGTGGTAATCATTTCACAATTTGTATCTTTATCAAAATATTGTATTTGACATCTTGAATATTTGCAACTTTTACTTGTTAAGTATACCTCAGGAAAGCTGATGAATAGTTTATCTCCTACTATCAATCCATATATATCTCTAATGCCTGCAAGTACACATAAAGCTCAGAAGGAATGAAGAGAACCACTAAAGGTACAACGTCATTGTGTGAACATCGTAAAGAAACATATGGAAATCTCACTTAAGTGGTTGCTCATAAGGATGCTCATATTTTTATTTTTATTTTTTTAGGACGCTTGTCTGAGTGTAGTCCATGAGCAATAAATTACTACAACCTGTAAAAATCAACAAGGTTAAGTCTGGCCCTGACACTGGCATCCAGTCATTTTAACAAAATCCCAACGACCTCAAAGCTTTTCATAGTCAATTACCTTGAGAGAGTTTTGAAAAGAAAAGAAAGGTTGCTTTGGGCAAAACCATAGGTCATTTCACAAACATGTATTCCAAAAAACAGCAAACTGGGGCTGGGGATTTAGCTCAGTGATTAGAGTGCCTGCCTTGCAAGCACAAGGCCCTGAGTTCGATCCCCAGCACCACAAAAAACAAAACAAAACAAACAAACAAACAAAAAAAAAAAAACCCCAGCAAACTTTGAACATGGCCTCCTCCATTTCAACATGCTAAAATGTAGATTTTCTTACATAGTAACATCTCAGAGGAACCAAAATTATTAATTATACTGGAAGTATTTTTAAGAATCTTGAAAATAAGAAGCGCCAAATGAAGAAATGTGTACTCCAAAACATAGTTAATAATAATGTATTCCAGACACAAAATCTAGAAAACATATCATCAGCATGAAAAGTGAATTTTCAGACTGAAAAGTACTATCTCCATGCCATTCAAAATATAGATCATAATGTATTCCAAGAGGGAGTTACAGAAAATAAGACCATGTCATGAATAAAAAACAACTTTTCAGGCTGACAGAAAAATTAAAGTGGGAAAAGAGAATGAATAAGAATGTATTGTAATATGCAGTGGCATGCAGGCACTGTATTTACACTTACTTGGTATGTGCCAGGCATGAACAAGTGCTGAAGCACGTTTTTAAATATGAGATTCTCCAAACCTTAGTGCAGAATTAATACTGTATATCTTGAAAAACAGAAGAATGAACACCCTTGATGGCCACTGAGTAACATGTTATGGACTTCCCTATAAAAGTATGATGGAGGATTTTATAAATAAATGCCTTTTTATGTAGAACTTCAGAGTCTGCAAAATATTTTAATATCTATTACCTCAATCTGTCCTTGAAGTAATATATAATGGTAGCTAGAGAAGAGAGTGAAAGTGTTATAGATATATAAAATGATACTAAGAGAGGTTCCCACTCAGTTGGGATGTATGGCACTGAGGTGGGGCAGAATCAGTAAGGATCAAAGAAAGTCCACTATTAATCTGGAGCATTTGTCCCTAAACCACACTGACAGTATAAGGAAATAGCAACTGTAAATGTTCTACTGCAGGTGAGAAGTATTTTCAGAGAGATGAAATTGCATGTCTAGTGTTTTGTTTTACTTTTTTGCACAAATATTGGGTCCCTATAAATATGGCCTATTGGTAAATATTGATAATTATAAAGGAGTAAATGGTAAATTGGTAAATGTTAGTAAATATAAAGAAGTAAAAACAAGGATCCTGTTTCTATGAGGGTTACAGACTATAGAGAGAGTAGTGAAATAATTTTCCTAACTAATGGATATCTGAAGTTGAAAATTTGGATGGATAAGGGTGTCAATTTGGTAAACTATGGTATACTTGGAGAAAAGGAATTTGAAACTGAATGATTAAAATTCAGGCCTGGATATATTTATTCAGGAGACTTTAAACTATACAAAAGGAGATGAGAATTAGGCCCACTGGGCCAGGTCCAGAGCTCAGAAGAGCCTGTGTGTGTGTGTGTGTGTGTGTGTGTGTGTGTGTGTGTATACAAACAATGCATGTGTGCATGTGGTGGCCTTTCTTGTGTGAAATACTGACAGTCTTGTAAATAAAATTTTAAAAGTGAATATTACCAGTACAGTATGTTAGATATTATCTTGCACAAATTTATGTATTCAACTATAAAGTTATGACTGAATGAACATGCAAATCAAACCAAGTTTTAAAAAATAAAAGGGCTACAGGGAATTGGAACATGCCTTTTCTGCTGTATACTCAAATCTTGGTATTTGGTAAACGTTACCCACATAGAAATTTCTTATACTCAGAGCACCATGAACTATTTTCTACTACTTTACCTGTCTAGTAAGTTCAGAACTCTCAAAGTATTGGCAAATAGAAATGTTTTAGCATACAGAAAACAAAGTAGAACAGTATATTATGATTCATGATATTCAGTTGTGAAAAACTATATGAAATATATGTAAAACTAAAATTTTAATGGCTCTTACAGAATAATTTTTTGAAAACTTATTAAAAATACACCATAAGAATATAAGTGGAAAAAAAAAGAGTGTAAGTGGAAGAACATACACTTTTACTTCTTTAAAAAGATGGCCCATTGTTTTCCTTGCAACCAAAAAGAATTCCTAATCCACAAATTCATGTGTTTTCACCAAGTGATTAATTTATCTACTAAAGAGTTTATTTGTTTGTTTTGAGTGAGTAGCATATTACAATTACCTATAGATAGAATGTTCATATGTCCTGACTTGAACTGTCCCAATTTATACCTCTTCTTTCCATATAATATTAACAGCATTTTATTTTTAATTTCCAAAGGGCACAAGTTTCATGACAAATTATTTGGTCACCATGCATGCAAGAAAGGGAGAGAGGGACAGAGGGAAGGAGGGAAGAAATGAAGGAGAGGAAAGAAGCAGAGAAAAGAAGAAAAGAAAGGAAGCAAAAAAGAAAAGAAATCTTCTGTCCTTGAAATAAGATACCTTGAACCAGTAGCTCATCCAAGTTTGGGACTAATTTAGTTTAAAAAGTTGAAGGGGCTTCTGATACCCCTAGCTAATAATCACTGATCAAAAATTAATCAAAGTTTTCTGGAAATAAAAAGAACCTTAATGGTAACTATTTATATCCTAAAATCACAGTAGTCAAAAGAACAAGTATGTGACTAGCCTAAAAGTATAATCTTTTCAGTAACCTTATGGATGCTTAGAATTGAGAATACCCAGGGAATTTCACTTTAGCAAGTGTGTACAGCCTGAGGTTGTGAATATTGCTCCAGGTTTGATCAGATAGATGGGGGTTGATTATAATACTGTGGTTCAAATAATAAGCTTATGTATTAGATGAGTTATATTTATATGTCAGTGAACACACTTTCTTAAAATTTTATTTACTCAATATAGAATTGATTATTAAAACAATCCCATGTAAACATTTTTATTTTTATTTCACATTTTAAAGGGTTTTATAAGAAATTTTACCAAAAAAAACCCCACATTTCTTTTTTTTTTTTTTTTTTTGGTGCTGGGGATCAAAACCCACATTTCACTCACCATCTTTCCCAACAATTCTTAAGAAATTGAACATTTTTGATGTAAAGATTTTGATGTAAAGATTTTATTGTAATATTTGCTGTCTTTCATTCCAAATAAAAATCAATGTTTTGGGCTGTCATAACTGCAAAAGAAGAATGGAAAAGAAAACAAAAAACAAAAACAAAACCCAGCTTTCTTCTCATGCCCCATGAGAATATGTCTTCTCATTAGTGGGCTGAAGTCAGAGGGGAGGCCAAGAAAAATTTTACTTTGACTTTTCCATTCTTCCTGACCCTTGAGGGTTTTCCACCCATGCAGCAGATATTCCATTCATTAGTACAATCTGACTCAGACTTAATATGCCTGTCCAACATCCTAAGGGATCTTATAGACATGAATATGAATACCCTGGCATGCTCGGCCAAGCTCTTTGTAGACTTTCACGAATACCACACATCCTCAGCTCCCCATAGGGCTGGGCTACGTATCTGAACATGTGGCCCACCTTGAAATGACAGTCCCAGAAAAGAGGCTCACACATGATGCAGAAGCCTGCATGAAAGCATTCTAGCAGAGGATTCCAGATCCTGATACCCGCAGAGGTCGGTCCTGGGGCAGAGAACTTCAGTGCATCACAGGGAAATCGCTCTGCCACAGAGATCTGGTAACCTTGCACATCCTCAAACAAACCATGTAGACAAGGTTTAACCCCAGCTGACCTATCCATGGCAGAACTCCTTGTGATTCTCCCAAAGCATGGGAGTTTGGGTGATCCCTTCCCTCTTACCTCCTTATCTTCCAGAGTTACTGTCACGAGACAACGTCTCATCCCCTGGATTCTGTGAGGTATGACACTCTCTGCCCAAACTATTCTTCTTCTCTTAGGGTACAGATACAGACTACCAAGCAGCATTTTAGCATCAGGGAGCCCCAGGGCTTGCTTGTTACTTTGTCAAATTATCCCGTACTTTTGTTTCATTGTTGCCCTGCTGGACCAGGCCAGTGGGGAGTTGGCATCTTTATTACTTTATTAAGTAATAAACTGAATCTAAAATATTTTGTTTCTTTATTGGTCGAATTTTTCTGTCTTGGTTGAATCCATGGTTGAGGCATATGGCTAGAGGAAGTCAGAGTAGGGTCATAAGGAGCTTTAGGCCAGGAGAAAATAGGAAGTATTTGAGAAGACATATGTTGTTGGTGTGGATAAAAAGTAAAGGGAAGCTAAAATAGAGCACACGAAAAATATGACATTGGCCAGCAGGAGCATTAGGCAAATATTTACTATGACATAAGAAAAAATATTTTTAAAGTACTAAATAAAAAACGATGGTTACAAAACAGTGTATCTTGTGTGACACTGATTTTCTAATCCAAAGGGAGGAAAAAACCCAACAGATTTGGAGTCAGTTTTATTTTGTTCTTTTTAAAAAATATTCCACATTATCTAATGTGACTCTACTTATCCTTATAATTAGAAAAGGATAGATATAAAAGAAAATACAGGATCAGAAGACACACCAGAGTGTGAAAAGCACATAAAGTTAATAGTTATACAGGCAAAATGTTAAAAGCTAATTTTGTGGTACGTTGATTCTAAGATTTTTAACATTTACTGAAACTAGGGAATTTTAACATATATGAAGTGAACAGTAAGTTAAAATAATTTATGTGCTTTCCAAATTACTGATCAGATGACACCATAGTATATTATTTCATCTTTATCAACTCAAAACCTATTTCTCTCACTTAGCGACTCTATTGTTTTTACCAGTAACTTCTGACACATGCATTGGTCATGAAGAATTTATGTGTTTAAATATATATCCATGGGCCTGTCTAGGCTGCGGAGTTATGAGGATGAGTTGGTCATGGAGCAAGTTATATCTCTCTTGTAATACTCGTTTGTTTTTTGTGGGCATCTTTATTATTCAATAAACTATTACACAGATATCTCTTGAATAGATGCCTAGAATGTTTCTAGGCACTGAAGATACAGCAATGTACAAAGCACTCAAAGAGCCTATATTGCAATTAGAGAAGGAAGACAATGAAAAAGAAATACACCAAAGAGAGTGAAAATACTTAATAATATAATTAGCACTTATTTAATGCTTATTGGTACCTTATACTATCGCAAATGCTTTGTGCTAACTCACACTGATGAATGAGGTAAGTATAGTAGTATAATTGCCAATTTGCAGATTACAGACTCGAGCAGAGAAAGTTTCAGAAACTTGCCCCAAATCATGAAGTAAGCACTGGGAGCCAAAGAGGAGACCCTCGGCAGTCTGGGGCTAACATATACTCTTAAATCATCACCGTGCCTCAGTACCAATAATAAAAACATACACTATGAATAAAAATAACGTACAGTAAGTGGCATAGAAAGTAACGGAGAAAAGATACTCAGGGAAGGATTCTTTTATCAGATTTTATTGGAAAAGAGATGAGAAATAAAGTGATGGACTTTGGCCCTGATAAATTCATCCTAACCAAAGAAGATAACACCTTCAAAACTCCTGATGTGGGCTTGTATTTGGCATCATAACTATAGTACTTCTGTAATATGATTTATTTTGATTTAAGCACAATCTAATTGAGCTGTGTTCAAATTAAGGGAAGAATAATCAGAACTTGTACTTGTTTTAACATCAAATAAACATATGTGCTATACATAAAAAGACTGGTGTGGTTAAAGTACAATGTATGAAGGGTGGAGAGGTAGAAGGTCAAAGTGGAGTAGTGGCAAAGGAGTGACATGATCAGACTTCAGTTTGAAAAGGAACCTGCATACAATTATTTGGAGATCAGGCTGAAATTAGGTCATATTTCAATAGCCAAGGAGGGTCTTGTTAGAGATGATAAAGGTGAAAGTGTTAAAATGGAAATCAGGTTGTACATACACTTGAAAAGGGAAACCTTGCTTCTAGATCAGATAGGGCACAGGAGAAAGAATATTGAACATGTTTCACACATATTACCTTAGGAAAAATGAAAACAGAATATTCTGAAGTTTGGAATATCACAGGAAAAAAAGTCTTGTCCATATGCAGTTGGATGTGGGGGCTTATACATTTTGTTTCTGGTATGTTTTATCTGAGCTATTACTAGACATCCAAATGATGATGTCAAATTGTCAGCTCTATATATAAGATATATAAATCTCAGCAAAGAGATTTAAACTTGGAATGTAAATTCAGGTCTTGTCAAAGCCTAAATTTTAAATCCACGAGACTGGATGAAACCACAGAAATAGTAAGTATAAAGAAAGAAAACAAGTTGCAAGAGTTGAGCTCTGTGATATTCCAGTGTTCAGAGGTTAAAAAGAAAGGAACATACGTGAAAATGTGGTATCTAGGATGTGAGAGAAGGAACATGCTTCAGGAATAAAGGATATATCAGTTTCGTCACAACCTAATAGGTGGAATTACAGGAAGCCTGAGGCACAACTGGAATTTGGCAACCTGGAGATGACTACCGACATTGACGAAGAGTTTCAGTGACACATACTGGGAAAGACTTCTAAATCCTTTAGCATGGTAAGATTTAGACATGCACAGAGATGTGCTTTTCTAGATGGGTGATGGTCTGTGAGAGAAAAGAAAACATAAAATATAAACTGCTCTGTTAGGGAGGAAGAAACAATGAATAGAATGGTTCTCAAGAGATTGATAAGAGAAATGGCAAGTCATAGAAGATAGAAAAAAGATTTATATGGGTGATCAAATAAGAGCTTTATGAATTTTTGAAAAACTTTCAACATCCCATGAATACTAATCTGACAGTGCTATTTGTGCATTATAAATAGTGCAAGAAGTTCTAACACTACCAACAACCTAATCTACTGCCTAGATCAGGGAACGTTCTTCACCAATTCAGAGTTTAACTGTGAGACAGTTAAGCTGGAATGCCAGTTTAAGTGACCTGACAGCCACGTAGGGGATTAGTAAAGCACATTTCTGGATGCATCCGGGTGTGTCATGAGGGCACCACCATGGGAATTATATCTGGTCCCCACACCTTCCTCTTTGACTCTGCGCCCTTGCTCTGTTTTCTGGCTGCCATGAAGCTAGCAGCTTGGTCCACTAAGCATTTCTGCTGTGATATTTCTGACCTGGAGCCCAGACAATCATGTACCTTTTCTTCTGAAATGGTAAACTGATTAAATTTTTCCTCCCCAAATTATGTACGTTGGGTATTGTGTCTGAGCAATGCGAGAGCTGATCAATGGTTTCAGCTGAGTCTTTGTTTCTGACTGCTCTCCTGTCATATAAAACTTTGGGTAAATAAACTTATTAGGCTTTTCTCTTGTTAATCTGTTGTTATAGGCATGGCAACCTTGAACTTTGCAAAGGGCATGGAAAGAACATTACATCATTTTCCCTAGTTTAAATACATATATGCACAAAGATATAGAGATAGATATAGATTGCGCTCCAAATTTCATTAATTGTTCACACACGCTCATTTAATTCTTTGGTAAAATGAAATACACTCGATGAATACAATAGTAGTAAAATCGGAAATTTTATGCATTCCTGTGTTAAGGTTTGTACTACTCTACTTAAGATTTATCTTTAATTTTGTTAAACCTTACTTACAAAGAGTTATTTAGCGTTTACAAACTAATTCTGCAAATCCTACCCAGTGCTAATTGCAAATCAATAACACTTATCTTAAAGGAAGTAGAAACAGGTTGTTTTAACTTTTGGTTATACTTTTGGTAGCATAGAAACTAAAATCCTACCAAAACTGCTCTGAACGCTTTTAAGTTTCGCTTTTATTTTTGGAGCTCACTTTATCATTGCTGCTTTACATGATACATAATACAACTGTCAAAGCAAATGCCTATATGTCTGCTAAGTTGTTTGCCTCATTGTAAAACGTGTTTATGGGAATCAGGTGCAAGATTGAAAACAAAGCATTAGAAATATATTTAAATTTTCAGGAAAGCAACAAAACTTTTATATAAGGCAACTTGTACAGAGGCAATGTCTATAACAGGATAACAGGACTGAAGTATCGTCTCTTTAAAAATATGCTCTTAAATCAGACAGAAGACTAGCTAGCAGCAAATAACTTATTAAACAACAAGTGGGCAAAAGGAAAAGGCAGATACCTCTAGGGCCATGTTAATTATCTCAGGGTCGGAAGCATTAAGAAGATTGTCTGGCAGTTTCTGAGGCAGTCAGATGGCAGTGCCAACACATAAGCATCCCCAAGGTCCTGCAGTTACAGTACTGTCATATTTCAAATGACAGGTAATACTTATGGACACACTGACACTAACCTCCTCAATTATAATCAATGTCAAGGTTTTACAACAGGAGGAACTAAGTTCTAACACATATATTTCAGGACAGAAGGACTTTATAAAAACTAAGTGTGTAAAGCACCTACTGCAAGATGCTAAAGGAACCTTTGGACACTCGCATATAGATGTCTTTGGGCCATAGCCTCTTCTGGAACAAAACCTACATTTTCTTTCACAATAAGGGTAATTTTGTGACATTTATAACATAATGAATTGTCCAAAGAGTGAGTGGGCCTGACTATTACTGTCCTTGTGTATAGTAACAATTTACAGCAGGCTATTTCAATTTAGAATTGCTTCATTTTTTAATATAATCACCCTAGTTACATTTCAAACTTCAGACACAATAGGTATAGCTTTATTTCTTCAAATTACAATTTTCCTACATTTTACTATGATAATTTTTTTTCCTCTTTCAATCCATTTGAATATATTTGTAACAATTCCTGTCTTCCTTCTTTTTCCTTTACCTTTAAGCACCATGCTGGACTGAATCATTCAGACGTCAGTGAGTGTTCAACCTTTAATGAGAACTCAGAAGCCTCATTCTGATTCGTGCTTAGTGTCCTATATTTCAAAATTAACATCATATATATGAAAAATGACTTTCTAATGGGGATTTTACGTTCACCGAATGGAGATTTTTTTTTAACCAAGAACATGTATCTGTACATGGTACATATAATGATCACATTCACCACATTTATTTTGTACCCATACATGATGCATCTTGGTTTTCCCCCCTCTTCCCCACTCCTCCCTTCTGCACCCTCCTTCCCTATTTACAGCAGGTTTATTCATAATTTTCTATGCTTTCCCTTTCCCATTTCTTTCCTTTTTTCCCTTCCTGCTTTTCCCCTTCTCTCTTTCTAGTTCTCCTCTCCTTTGTATATTATCTTCCTTTTAGATAATATCTATTAGACCTCTTTGTCCTTATTTACAGTTATGGTTTCTCATATCAGAGAAACAAATCTATGTGTACTCATTAGTGTCTGATTTAGTTCACTTAAAAGTGTGTTCTCAAGGAACATCCATTTACATACAAATGACTCTAGTTCATCCTTTTTATGGCCGTGTAGTACTCCATTGTTTAGAAAAACCACATTTTCTTTAGCCATTCATTGGTTGTTGGACATTGTTAAGAGAAGACTTGGGAAAAAGGAGACCTGGAAGAATTAGCTGATCCATGATCTGGTTCAAGAAAGCTGAACCACAACAGTAAGCTTCAAATCTTTGAATTAGCAGCTCTTTTACTATACATCTTCTGTCCTTCCTTAAAATTTCTCAATCAAAGGCCTGTTGACTTTTGGTAAACTCTCCAAAATAGAGGAAGCTTGAAATTAGACACAATTTCAACTTATACATGTACAGCTTTCTGGAGAGACAGTGTATAATATTCATCCAACTGGAAACCTGAAACCACAAAGCTAAACTACTAGAACATATATTCTATAGGACTCTATTCCCCAATAATGCCCACATATGAATTAAATTTATGGAAACATTTTAAAGTGAGAGATTCATTTAAGAGCCAAATAGATTTTAATTTAATTTTTTTAATTTAATTTTAAAATAGATTTTAAAATGACTTTACTTTGTATATTTTGGTTTTCGACAAAAAAGTGTTGAGAGCTGGGATATTTATTACACTCATTTAAATTCTGAATATATTACTTATGTTTTTAATATTTTATTATGAACTTAACACTATTTGAGGAATGTGATCAATATTCCTTTGACCGTTTATGAGACATTTTAAGTGTACATAAACTGATCTTATGGAAAATATTGAACTTCTGAAGAAAAACTTCATGCAAATTTTACTATTTACTTATTAATGCATTGACAATATTTGAAACCTTTATTTGGATTAAAGTACATTATGTAATTAATTCTGACTATAAGAAAAACAATACAAAAATCCAGCTTTGCCAGTGTTAGTAATCTTAATCCTTATTTAGATTCTATGTCAAAAGCGTAGCAATTATCTTATAAATATACTCAGAGATTTCCATATTTTAAAGTGAGTAAACTACAACAAAAAAGAGGGAAGTTATTAAGTCATAGCTTTGTATCGTTTAGTTTTGTCTGAAGTATTTCTGTGACTTGATACATGTTTCAGACAAATTTACCACTCAAAGTAAAAGATGCTTTTAAAAGCATTTTGGTTTGTTGAAGCAGAAAGAATAAATGACTCAAACACATCAAGAAAGAATACCAGGATCACCTAGCCTTGTTTATTTTTGATTGTCATGGGGAATATTTCACTCCCGTTAAGTGATAGCTGCTCTTCTTGCTTATAGGAAGCCATTCACATCTGGATTGCAAAGTTTCTGAAAGTTAATCTCAGCTTCTAGATAAAGTGCCTTTGTTTGTATTGACTTACATTGCCTTCTTACAGGTGAATACTTCCAGATACAGTTTTAAGTTGGTTTCATCTAGAAAAGCCCTAAAACAAACAATAGAATACTTTTTCTTTAGCTAGATGTTCAAAATAAATGACTGATTTGACCTGAAACTTAAAAAGCAGCCATCTGCTATTTCAAAGTATTGGATATGAGCCTGAGTCACTTCCAAAAATATAAAATTCTAGGTAGCAGCAAGCAAATTGCTTTCTATCAATGCTTTATATTTATTTCATTTTCTTTTCTTTTTTGACCTAGAAGATATACCATATCAAGAATATAATAACATTGAAGAATATATATCTTCTACTGGTGGATAAATAAAAAATGATAAATCTAAGGGATTTGGGGAAGGGGATATTGAATGCTCAAGTCATTCTAATTTGGGATGTACATGGTATCATGAGACTTATCAGAGCTAAGTTTTTTTCCATTTAAGTATCTGCTCATGTAGGCCTTTTCAATGGACCAGATTATATTACATAAAAAATGATACATTTTTCTCCTTAATGGTTCTGATCTTCTGGAGAGATGTGTTTGTAATTGAAACTGAAATACATTTTGGATTCAATACAGTATTTTTCCACTTGTGTTGTTTTGGATGTGGAAACATTTAAAAAAAGTTACTGATGTGCAACTTCATTTTTTTATCCATTGGCATTAATTCTAACTTCTTACTAGGTATATCTGTATTTGTTATAATCTGAATCGATACACATTAAATGAGCAATTGAAGGTTTTGCTTTGTGAAGGACTAGGGTACATGATACAGCACAAAGCGTTAACATTTTTTCAAGGGGGGACACTTGAGGAAATCAAAAGCACACAAATCCAAAGCCCTCTGAATCATCCATTCGCAGTTTACTAAAACAGATGACAGGGATAATGCTGGAGTATGGAAGTTACTATCGCTATCATTGATACACACAGGAAGCTGGTCGTCAAGGGTCAGAAGGAAGACTGCAGGCAGGCCTAATCCAGCCATAGAAATGTTAGTGCAAGTGCTCCAGAGCTTGCAGAATAACCCATCTGAATCTCTGTAGTGTGCTCTCAGAGCACTGCAGTCTCCTCCACTTGGTAACACCATATACCGAGTCACTTTCTTTATTCAGACCGCATTCTACCTCAAGGCTGTAAAGTTTGGGATCTCCGCAACAGTCGTTTCGTTTATATTAAACCACAAGTGGTCTTCATCCATAACAGGAAGATACTGCATCCCACCAGGTCAGCAATTTGAACTTCCTAGATATATGTTCTGGTCTCCCGCCTACCTGTGGACAAATATTTATCTTTTTTCCATTCTTCAAATAATTCCTTGACCTGCATAATACATGAGATTACATCAAAATATGCTCACAGGTATAACTTCTGTCACTGAAATAGCAATAGACTTTATAAAACTGTACATCTACAGAATCAAGCCTTTCTTAAGTAAAAAAAAAATCTTCTATTATTAATTTACTAATTAATTAGAATGGCTAAAAAGAGATGAAAATCAAAAGGGATAGATAGTAAATTCAGAAGTATACTGTTCCCAAATCTTTTCTGATCCTGTATTTTCTCCACTCAAACAGTATTTATAGTGTTTTCAGTCTTTTTGAAATATTATGTTCTTCACATTAATTAAACTTTCTCTTATACATTTTAAGATGTCTCAGAACAAAGTTTGCAAATAAACAGATAACAAAAGATTTCTAAGATAACAGATGCAGTTGTCAAACTTCTGCACTTTCTTTGTTGTTGTTCTTTTCGCAATGCAAAGGATTGAATCCAAGGCTTCAGACAAGCTAGGTAAATGCTCTACCACTGAGTTACAACTTCAGCCCTGAATTTTGTACTCTTAAACCCTTCTTTCATTCACTATGCACGACGATCCTATGTAGTACCTGTTACATATCTTTCATGAACAATAAAAATACTTAAAGAGTTCATGTAACTTGATGAAGATGAAATGTTTAGAAAATGGTAGAGTAAGAATCTGTGCATACTTGATTTTCAGGATGATGCTCCCCACCACCATGACCCCCTCTCATCATTTAATAGCTTTTCATTAGTTAGTATCAGCCGATCTTACATGTCACTGACATGACGTACAATATATGCACATGCCAATTTTTTTATATAGTCGTTGCTTAATTATGGGCATTAAAATCTTCCCCACAAAACAGATTCGAGTTTATATATTTTGCAACTTTCCAGTGGAGTTCCTACACAATTTTAAAGCAGAATCTCTAGATTATACTTTAAATATCTAGAATCAAAAGCAATCATTACTACCAATCCAGTGAAACAACGAGGATTCAATTCAAATTCAGTTTGAAATACAATATTTTAGTTACCTAAGTTAAATCATTTAAAAGGTAACAGATGCTTTTAGACACTCTCATTTTCTCTCACTTTTCTACCCAATAAACATTTTTATCCATGAAACGCTATCTGCATGCCTGGCCTGGGCGGCAATGCCAACTGTATACGCATCTCCCTGATCGTCGTGTATCACTTAGACACACAGCACCTTCAGCCAATAAGTCAGTTCTCTGAAATGTGTATGTTACTCTGACAAACGAAATCTGCTATCCTCTGCTAGAGTGTATGTAATTTTGTCAACTTGTCTTCAACTTATTGTAAAATAAAACCACAGAAACCTAAATTATTACCGATTATTTTCAAGCTAACATCCTGATCTTTATACTATTACAGAAAATATCTTATATTTTTAAAGAAGTTTCATTTTCCACTGCAATGCAGAGAATGATATTGAAAAAAAAGAATATTATTTCTGTTAAACCATTTTCTTGTCTCTAATCTAAATAAAATTTACTCAAATACATTTTATTCATCAAAATAAAATCAAATTTACTCAAAATTTGCCTACTCTGAAGAAAAATATTAATAGTATTGTCTCCTTAAGATATCACTCCTTTCGGTTCCCCATTTTTGGATTGGATCTTTAAATTTGAGAGGTTTAATTTTTTTGAGTTCTTTGTATATTCTAGATGTTAGGCCTTTGATGGAAAGCTAGCAAAAAAAATTTTTTTTTATGAATAAACATGTCTCAGATGAAGAAATAAAAATGGCAAATAAATACATGAAAAAATGTTCAACATCACTAGTCATTCAAGAGATGCAAATCAAAACAACGTTAAGATTCCACCTCACTCCAGAAAGAACTGTATATATGGAAAAATCAACCAATAACAAATGTTGGAGGGGATGTGGGGAAAAAGGAACTCTCTTCCACCGTTGGTGGGAATGTAGACTGGTCCAACCACTGTGGAAATCAATATGGAGATTCCTCAAAAAACTACAACTGGAGGTTCCATTTGACCCAGCTATTCCCCTCCAGGGGATCTTCCAAGAATAATTAAAATCGTCATACCACAGGGATGTATGCACAACCATGTTCACAGCAACACAATTTGTAATAGCTAAGTATTGGAAACAACCTAAAGGCCCAACAACCAATGAATGGCTAAAGAAAATGTGGTTTTTCTAAACAATGGAGTACTACACAGCCATAAAAAAGGATAAACTAGAGTCATTTGTATGTAAATGGATGTTCCTTGAGAACATACTTTTAAGTGAAATAAATAAGACACTCGTGAGTAGCCATCGAATTGTTTCTCTGATATGAGAAATCATAACTGTAAATAAGGACAAAGAGGTGTAATAGATATTATCTAAAAGGAAGATAATATACAAAGGAGAGGAGTACTAGAAAGAAAGAAGGGGAAAAAGCAGGAAGGCAACAAAAGAAAGAAAAGGGAAAGGGAAAATATGGAAAATTATGAATAAACCTGCTGTAAATAGGGAGGCAGGGAACAGAGGGGAGGGGTGGGGGAGGGGGGGAGAACCAAGGTGCATCATGTACAGGTACACAATAAATGTTATGAATGTGACCATTATATGTAAAATGTACCAATACAGGTTCTTGGTTAAAAAAAAAAAAAAAGATATCACTCCTTAAGATATCACTAGCAGATATCGCCAATATCAGGTTAAGAGATATAAAATATCAATTTTGGCCTTCTGGTAATTTAATAGTCCTCTATTCACAGTTACTCGGTTATTTTCTCCCTTCTGTTTTTTTTTCATTGCTCTTTTTTTTTCTCTTTTTCATTGCTCTTTTTTTATCATCGTCACTTTCAATGACTTCACACAAATCAAAAAATATTTGAAACTATACACCCATGGTTACCACAGAATACTTCAGTAGCAAGAGTTTTAATACAGTTTGCTCCAGTTTAAATATACTGTTTTATATTTTACATGAATATAACATTCATATTTATTTTAAATAATAAAAGAATATTGCACATTTTAAAGTATTAATGCGGTTTGTAAAAATCATACATTATCTGTTATCTATTGTCAAGTTCATAAATTTAAGACAACAGAGATAACTCATATTATTATCCCTGTTTTTAGGGATAATAAATCCCTACGATTTATTATATGAATATGACCACAAGTGGTGTGTTTTCTGATATTGAAGAGTATTGTCTTCCCATAGTAAAACAGGAATTTATAGCCTCCAAACTCTGTTATATTCACAAGATCATCCTTATATTACTAATGTTGTACTGTCATTCTCTGTCAGTGAACTGGCTAACACAATTTATATTTACAACAAATTGAAAAGGAATATGGAACTCAACCACACAGTTCAGAAATCTCAGTTATGTCCCTCAATAAATTTATATATGTGGAAAAAGCTCTATTCTATCCATAGTAGCTTGGTCTCTTGTTGAATCATATTTATTATCTTGCATTCTAATATGAAACATTTCATTTTTATCATTTATGTCAAGAAATATATTTTTTATAATATCCCCATGGCAGTAGACGATGGCTGTAATGGCACTGATTATCTCTGCATAATATGTCATAAATTATTTCTAGAAATTTCTGCCAAAAATTTGAGAAATTGACAAGAATTCTCCTTTCTTCTAATGAAAACCCTACAGCTGCTGATATTTCATATTTTATATGGTCAACCAGAAGCTCCAAGTCAGATTAATTTCTTAACCATAAAAGTGATATATTAAGTTTATGATAGGCATATTTTCTTTCTCCCTTTTCCAACAAGTTTATTTTCTCTCATATATTGAATGAATGATATTTGTAAGACATCCCAAATAATTTTCATTAAAAAATGATGCATAAATTTAAATAAGAATAAGTTACACTCCAATAAGGGAAAGTCTAATATGGTTAACATTTTAAGGATCTTTTTTTATATGTTGTTTCCACATTATGTATCCCAAAGGAATGTATCTTTTACATTTCAGAGGAATGGGAGACTTCTCTTAGTTGGGTGACCATATGTTTATTTTGTAGTAGCTCCCCATCTGCAGTTTTTCTTTCCATGGTTTCAGTTACTGTGGCTCAACAGTGGTCTGAAAATATTGCATGGCAAATTCAAGAAATAAATAACAAATACGTCATGCACCATTCTAAGCAGCATGATTAAATCTCATAGCATCCCGCTCCATCCTTTCTGGGATGTGAATTACCTTTTTCTCCAGTGTCCATGCTGTATACACTACCTGCCTGCTATTCACTTTGTAGCCATGTCAGTTATCGAGGCATTTTATCATCTTACATCATCAAAAAAAAAAAAAGACTGAATACAAAAATATATTTTATAAAGACAGCATTTATGTACTTTATTATAGTATAATAATGTTTTATATTATTAATCTCTTACTGTGCCTAATTTCTAAATTAAACTTTATTATAGGTATGTATGTAAGGGAAAAGCATAGTATGTATAGGGTTCGGTACCTTCACAATTTCAGAGGTCTTTGAATGTATCTTCTGTGGATAAGGGGCTATTAATGTGTATCTACCTAGTGCCCAGACTGCTACCCTGTACACAGAAAAAAAATCTAAATGATATAACCGAAAACAATACTTTACCTGTTATTTTTATTCCTCTTCTTACATTTGTTTGTGAACACATACTGAAATATTCTAGTTAGTTCTAAAAAGTAGTGAATTTACCATATTATTGTAGTCTTCTCAAAGATTTAAGAAAAATCTACAAAGTTCAAAAGACACTATCTTTAAAAAGTAAACATTTATTTAGACTTTAAACATATTCTGACTGAGTTAAAAAAAATCCTATCGGAAGGCCTTCAGATAAAAATAATGGCTTCATCACAACTGTCTTCTAACCAAACAACTACAGAAATAAAACCCCGCAAAACCCTGACAGTGAAAGTAACAACTGTGGGAAACCCGAGATTCTAAGAAAACAAACAAATGGGCCTGTGAGATTTGCCAGGGCAGCAACAGTGCACACACCTTCGCAGGGCCTAGTAGAAGGGTAGACCCGAGCAAGCACCTCACAGATTCGTATGGGGGCATAAATGCAATACTTCAGATGATGCTACTGCAGCATGTGCCTAGAGCTGCTTTTTCCTCATTGACTGATTTCAGTTGATTCCCCATCAATTTCCCTTAGACAAAGTGTGCCTTTGTGAGCTGGCAGCAGGATTTGGTATCTAGTTTTTGACCAGCCATAAAATCAAAAGTAACTGGACCACAAAAGGGATGAAACTCTTGAACCTTATTAACTCTGCTCTTTATCTTACTAAAACTTTAACCAGTCATAGCTACAGGGAGCAGCAATATTCATAGCATTTAACCATATCATTCTAACTGTCCAAACAAATACGGTGGAGTTGGGTGAAAGACACATTTGAAAAGATGCCAAAGACATGAAATATTCTATGTTGTAGATTTATAATCTGAGCCAAAACTGGAACCCAATTATCTAATGCTTATTCTCTTAAATCAAATAGACAAATTATTTGAAATTTGCCTATTACAACCTGTACCTCCCATGTTTAGTAGCATCCTATACTAGTTACAAAATATTTATTAGTATCCATATAATATCCAAATTCTTCAAATACAGTGCTTAAGATTTTGCATCTATAGACCTTGCTGTATTTAATCTATCAGTCAAAAAACAATGACCAGTTCTCTTTCACACACCCCACAGATACAGACAAGTCTTG
>PVJO010007076.1:0-84452 GCA_004026905.1 Hystrix cristata | reverse complement strand
TCGGACAAAGGTCTAACATCTAGAATATACAAAGAACTCAAAAAAATTAAACCTCTCAAATTTAAAGACCCAGTCCAAAAATGGGCAACTGAAATGAATAAACATTTCTCAGACGAAGAAATAAAAATGGCAAATAAATATATGAAAAAAAGTTCAACATCACTAGTCATCTGAGAGATGCAAATCAAAACAATGTTAAGATTCCACCTCACTCCAGAAAGAACCGCATATATGGAAAAATCAACCAATAACAAATGCTGGAGGGGATGCGGGGAAAAAGGAACCCTCCTCCACTGTTGGTGGGAATGTAGACTGGTTCTTACTGGTTTTAATGGCTTTTAGTATATTCAGAGTGTATAATTATCACCAAAATCACCCTTTTGCTATCACTCTCCAAGCATTACGGCTTCTCCCAACTCTATGCAATTACTAACCTTTTTTTCTCTATGGATATGTCTATTCTGGACATCTCATAAAAATGGAAGTAATTACATGTGGTATTTTGTGACTGGCTTTTTTCTTGTACATGTTTTTAAGATTCATTCATGGTGTGCCATTTATCAGTACTTTTTCTTTTTTGCCTCATATTTTTTTGTTATGTGTGTAACAAAAAATAATGTAATGTTATATTACATTTACGAAAATGTAAATGTTATATTACATTTTTATCTATCCATCTATCAGTTGAGCCAAAAAGTTAAATATCTAAATGAATTGGGGTTAATGTGCCTTATAAAGGTAAAAACTGAAGTTGCAAGACCCAAAATTGGAGATGCCTTCAAAACATACTACTATTGAAGGTGTATACATATTAAGTTTAAAATGCACTGTTCCTTGCTGCTTTATAAAATTTTTTATTTAGAGAGAGGGTCTTACTAAGTTGTTAAATTGCCCATACTGGGTTCAAACTTGCAATCATTCTGCCCTAGCCTCCCAGTGTGCCTGGTTTATAGGTGTGCACCGCTACATCCCGCTGGTTTTTGTTGTTGTTTTTGAGATAGGGTCTTGCTGTGTAGTCCAGGCTGTCCTCAAACTCATAATCCTGGTGTGCTGCCCGACCTGGCTAGTTAGTGTCTTTTTTTTTGTTTTTGTTTTTGTTTGTGGTGCTGGAGATCGAACTCAGGCCCTTGTGCTTGCAAGGCAAGCACTCTAATCACTGAGCTAAATCCCCAGCCGTTAGTGTCTTTTTTTGATCATTGCATTACAACTAATGTATGCAAAAGCAGCTAAATGAGCATTTCTAAAAATGTCAGTTGTCCTTAGATATCAGATGTTCTAAACATAGGCCACATGGGTACGTCACATTAGGTCCTTGCTGACTTTCCCTTTCTCCCTTCCTTCTCTTGTGACTTTAATAAAGGGTAATATAGTCCTTTCTGAAGTTGTTTGGCCATGTCTGTCAGCTTACACCACTCGAAGAACTATACTGTAAGACCCTTTTTTGCAGCCTGATGTAGTGGAAAGAGCTCAGGCCTGAAAGTCTGGCAATCTAGGCAAGAGCTCTGGGTCCATGGTACATCAAAAATGTGCTTGTTCCCTTTGAGCCTCTATTCTGCAAAAATAGAGGTGATACCTTGAAAGTGGCTACAAGGGGAACTTTGTGAAAGTATCTGATGCATAATATGTGCTTGGTAAACTATGTACAGTACTTTCTGTTTTTTATTTTTTATTGTAACTTGTAGTGGCTTGAGTTTGATGATACTACTTTTTTTTGTTTTATTTTTAAACTGAAAAGAGGTTTATCATCATATCCTATAGGTTACGGGGTTTTTTCTTCCTCTTCTTTCTTCCAAAGTCTGTATCTTTGTCTCAGAATCTTGTTTTTATCAGTTTTCTACTGTCTCTGCCTGGCAGCAGTATTCCTTCAGTAGAGAACATCATTTATTGCCTTAGGTATTTGTATAAATGTATTTTTATGATTTCCTCATTATAAAAATAATTGTTTGTTTGTAAATCACAAACATTGAGAAAACATAAAAGTAGGAAGAAGAAAATAAAATTCAGTTGCAGTCTAATTATCTGCTGTGGCCATTGTAGTTTTTAGCTTTCTAGAGTTTATCATGTACACACGTACATCTACATGTGTTATGGTTTTTCAAGTAGAAAGTGGATCATACTATGTGTTTCGTGTATTTGCTTTTTTTTACTTGCCAATGTAGAGGTTTTTCAGTGTTAAATATGGTTGTATGTGATTTTTCCCCTTAACCTCATAGAATTCCATTGTATGGGAATACCATAAATACTGTCATTAGTCCTTCTTGAATGGATATTTAGATTGCGCCCACTTTCAGATGGTATAAATAATGCTTCTTTTTAGGTGCTGGAGATGGAACCTAGTGTCTTATGTATGCTAAGCACATGCTCTACCACTGAGCTACTTCCCCACCCCCAAATACTGTTTGCTTTGATTTTGCAGTCACGAGTGATTCTTACATGCTTTTTACCTCCTAACAGTTCTCATGAAATAATTCTCTGAGCTTTAATGCCAGATCAGCTCAAATTTGTTCCTCTTTTTTTCCACACTTTTTTTGTAATATTATAATTTACGTGACAAAAGGTCACACTTTCTGTCCTTTCACTTCCTTATTTTCCTCTTTGTTCAGTGCTAGTTTTCCATTATCTTCATTTCCTACTTCCATTTACCTTGACAGAAACTCTTGTATCTTGTTTGTGTCTGCTTCATACTGTTGTAATGTCTGAGCTATTATTTTAAAATAATTACTCCTTTGTATTAATTATTGCTTTTTTCCATTGGTCCTGAGTAACTTTGTTAATTTGTTTCAGTTATATTTTCTATCACATCATCTCAAATTTGGAGTTACTTAAGTAATTTTATTAATTAATTTTAATGTCAGACACTACCGGCTTTCTTATAAATAAAAGAATGAGTGGAAGGATTGGAGATGTAACTTAGTGGTAGAGTGCTTGCCTAGCATCCACAAGGCCCTGAGTTCAATTGTGAGTACAGCAAACAAACAGAATTAGTGTAATGGTTTGTATAAGATGGTATAACTAAAAACATATGCTTATAATTATTTATTGCCCTAAATTGGGATATTTCTAAAGTTATTTTAAATCCAGCACTGCTTTTCTGTCTCTATGATTTTTTTTTTTTGCCTTTTTGGCCTATAGCCAGTTGGTTATATCCTTAAGGAGTGTTAACCATTTTAATTAATTTTAATAGGAACATTAGTAAATCATATTGTATATTCTAAATGGATGGTTATTAAACTTGACATGCATCAGGATCACCTGCACATCTTGGATTGTGTGTGTGTGCAAGAATGTGTGTTGGGCATTGAATTTAGGGACTCATATGTGGTAGGCAAGTGTCTGTCACTGGATCAGATAGTGTTCACTGGAGGAACAAGTTTAATATTTTAAAAAACAGATTTAAAAGGTAGGTTTAAAATGGCTGCCTACAGATTAGGTATGGAAAAATACAAATGTGCCACCTGCATGCATTAGAGAGCTGAAGGATTCAGCCAAAAGTGTAAGGTCTGGAGCTTACTATAGAGTACCGAGTGAGTCTGTATCAGGAAGCCAAAGGGTCTGCATTGAAAGGCTGAAGAGTCTGCTCTGGAAGCCTGGAGACAGATGTCCAAAAGTGATGGCGAAGCGTGGAGCTCTTCCAAAGAAGCAGAAGCAAGACTTCTTCTTTCCCTTTTTATTCTATCCAAGCTATAAGCCTTTTGGTTTGTGCCACCTACACCCAAGGTGGATCTTCTCTCTTCAGTAAGTCAATCATTTAGACATACTCAGAACTGTGCTAAACCAATGAGCTACGTGCTTCTTATTCAAATCGACACCACAGTTAATTATCACAGCCACGGAACTACGTCCCTACCTGTTGCACATCTTGTTTATTCACAGATTTCTAGGCCCTGCTCCAGACCTTCTGATTCTGTCGATCTGTGCTAGGGCCTAAGGATTTACATCTCTAGCAAGTGCCTATGTGATACTGGTACTACTGGTCCTGACACTGTGCTTTGAGAATAACTATTATAAAGGAACATAGAAATAATTTTTGGTCTATCTGTACTCTTTATTATCTATACTATTTTTCTGTCTGCAGTAGTACATATGATAAATATGACTGATCAGATATTAGTACACTGGTCTCTTACAAAACAAATGCTTGTTCGCAAAATACAGGAAGGTCACCACTTTCAGACCAACAGTCTGGTGTGGGTAAGACCAGTAGACAAAGCATCCAGAGTTTTAGTTTATCGAGTCCTGGATTGTTTGACCCAAGATGAACCTCCTTAATTTCTTAAAGTGTGGTTGCCTCCAGATCTCTCTCGATCTGTCCCTCCAACTCTTAAATCTGCTGGCAGATAATAAAATATTTAAACAGGCTTGCAATATTACAGACATCTCACCTAAGAGATACTTGTATGTTTTTAAAAAATGTTAAAAATATTTTGATAGAGACATTATATTAAGGTTTTATCCTGATGAGGATTTAAAAATTGGGTGACGAGATAAATATTGAAATCATAGATGGTTGGAATGACTTTAGAAATCAGAGTTAGAGAGCTGTTAATAGCATATTTATCAGGTCTGCTGGAGTATAGGGGTGAGTGTAGAAAAAAGGTGGTGAGAGAGAAATTTTAAAATACTGGGAATTGAAACTGTCGTTGTCTGCATTCGATTCATCAGATCCAGCTTCATTTCGGTGTGAATTTCTCTGGTTCCTTACCCGATATATCTCATAGTTGTACTTATTGGTGTCATGACAGTTTGAACCTTTCGGTTTGAAACTCTTTTTATTTGACATCTGGGAGGGTGGAATATTAAATCTGTAGCTGGCCGGCAGGCATATTATTTGTTTTTGAATAGAAAGTATATACAGGTAGAAAAAGTGCAAGAGGGAAAGGACTATTGCAGAGAGTCATTTGGTGTGTAGATGTGTGAAAAGTGAGGCTAAATCAAGTCCAGAGCCTGATAACAACATATTCAGAATGTGAACTGGAGGCTTCGTCTAAGTACCCAACATCCTCCTGTTTAGACTAGGTTAAAAGGTTGCTGATTTAGCAGAAGATGTGTCAGTTACTGCAGAGTCAAGTTCCTTGTTTACAGAAGCTGTCACGGTGATTGGAATTTAAAATCTTTTTAGTAAGCCTTTTGGAATATTCTTTTATTAGTAGTAGTAGTAGTATTAGTAATATTATTATTATTGCACTGCTTCTTCCGTTTTTGATGGCATGACATGTGTAGTCCTCTTGTCAGCAATTAGGAGTAAAATCTCCACAGAATAAGAAAACCAGATGACATAGGAAGCATTTGCCTGAAGTGTCCCCATGTGAGCAGTGGGCATGGGTATATTCTGAAAGAGAGGGGGAAAGAGCATTTTGTTGAGCGTGACAGGCAGAGCGGACAAGCAAAGTTTAATTTAAATCCTTTCATTGGTATTAGAAAGTTGTAGCCTTCGTATGACATTGCCATGTTCAACTCATTGTGTGATCTGGAGCTCAGCAGCTAGTACCACGGTGTGCGTGCGTGCGTGTGTGTGTGTGTACAGTGTAAACATTTTATGAACTGCAGTGTGTGATCCATCCGTCTGTCTGGGCAAGACTGTCCCTTGACAGTAAAAAGAAGAGCAATCAGGACAGAATTGGTCAGTGTGGCATGTCTAATAGTGGGAAGATATTTGAAGGACTCGCTATAGACACAATAGTCTCTCTAAATAGCCTCTTTGCACCCAGAGTCTTATTGCAAACAGGTTCATTAAGGAGAGACATTCTGACACACAGCATCACAGTAATGAAAGTAGCTCTGTTTTTCTAATATTGTATCTTGCCACTTCAGTTATGCTGCTTGTACAAGATTTCCCTTGTGTTGTTGTATATTTCTCCAGAAAAAGAATCAGTCTTCATAGAATATACAATTATTTTGTACAGGAATGTATAACTTGTACCTAAGATCCAGTTCTCCCTATTTATGTGCACTAGTGCAAAAATAATTGGCAAACACATCTTCCAGACCAAAAGATTTCAGCACCTTCAATTTGTTGGGCTAGAAGATGTTGAACCAGATTTATAATAAACTTAAAAAAATATGTAATGTTCAAAATGGATTTGTGATCAATTGTAAAAGAAAAAAATATTAGTACAATTTCCCAGGAGGTACAATTTTTTCCCTAGGGTTTTAGCCAACTCCATATAAGATCTGTTTAAAGAGAGGGAAAATGCAAAGGGTTTTCATCCACTAAGCTTTACATACAACTACTATATGATGACTTATGCTATTGGATTTCCTGCCTGTTAATGTACAGCATGAACATTATGAACAAGGAAAAAAAAGGTTGTATTGGTTTAAAAGTGGATATGGAAAATTTAATGTGCTCAAGTGGGAACAATGGCATATTAAAAAAAACACTCATGACACAGATCTAATAATTCACTTGCCCCTGCAGGAAACGGGTATCAGCTCTGATACTGGCTCATAGTTTATTTTTATATACACCCTTGGTCCCTGCAGTATACCCCGTGTGTGGGTTCCAGAGAAAAGAAAGAAAATAACCTGTAGGGAAATCAGCCTGGAAACCTTTCATTAAATACATTGTACTTTGTATTGTGTCGTTCACAGAATCTTCAAGAAATAAAGGAAAAACCTGTTATCAGCCAGCATGTGTGAAATATTATATTTGAATACTATCATTTGTTTTAAGATTAAGGCTGAGGCTGCAGACATATTAGTTATTATTCACTTACATCTGGTAGATAATGCCACAGGGATATAAGAATTCTTTTTCCATTTCTAGTTCCTGCCATCCTCCCTGCTTCCACCCTCAATGGCAAAGATACTACTGTAACTTAAAACTGTGTTGGCTAAAATATTTTCATGCTGTAAATGTTGTCCCTTTATAGAGGATTGGGATGTTGAGGGTAATAAATACAGTCTTAAAATTCTTGGTGGAGTTTGTCATTCATTCAGCAAAAGATGCATTTCTAGCAGAAATTGAAGAAAATGTTAAGTACATTATTTCATGAGAAAAATATCCATATAAGGGTGTAACTGAATAGTGACACCTTTATCAAGTTGAATGTCCTTTGGGGTAAGCCTTTATCTTGTCATTATAGTTTATGTATTGTTGTTGGTGAACTTTTAAAATCTGTAAATATTTTGTCTTTTTTGCTGACTATTCATGCAGAATACGCTAGGCAAGCCAACTGTGACACTTATTTGGCCTATACTTACAGCTGTCTCTTGGACAAAATGAACACATATTTTGAAGCTATACCTTGAGTACCATGTAGCAGTATTTAATGAACTTCCAAAATGGCAGACATTAAGAGTTTGGTTTTGATCTCACGTACCTGGGTGCACATTGTCTTACACCACCCATTGAAAGATTTATTATTTCTGAAGTACCTTGCATTGAAAACCTTGTTTTAAGCGTAGAGGGTTATAAGCCTGTCAGCCTCACCAGATTAATACCTTGTTTCATACTGGTTAGACTCATTGCCACCTCAGCCTGAGTTCATATATAGCACATTCCACTCCAGATTAAGTCAGATCTCTAAGGGAAAAATCACTGAATGAATTGGGATACAGCCCGAAAGAGTCAGATGTACTCTTACAGGCACAACTTCTTGAGCAAAACAGCCCCTGGGAGACTGGTAATCATGGTCTTGTGGGTTAGCTGCTTATTTGAAGGTGGTTGCCTCGGTGTTCATATAGGTCATTTCTGTTTGGTTCCTTTGCAGCTTCAAGTATCCATCAGCTGAAATTGTAACCATGGACCAAGACAGTGTAGAAATGTTGATGTCATTTAATAATTATGATTTGGAAATACCTTTTGTTTCTCAATGGAATATTCAAAAGTATCTATTTTCTAAAGGTGGGTGAGCTTTGGGGAGAGGTTTTTCAGAACTACCATCTCTGTTTTACCTAAACTCCACAGTACAATCAGTTTGTCTCTTTACTTATGTGGAGTTTGCTCTGATGTTAAAGTGGTGATGGACGGGGGCATGTACTACTCTCAGCTCTCCTGTCTCTCTCAATGATCAGTTTCTCACATTCTGAGATCTGGACCACATCTTCCAGCTTAGCCTTGAGCCATGGGATTAATTAGGTGCCTCTGTTTTTGAAGTGCACCAGGATGAAATGAGCTTTCGGTTTCTAGTCATGACTGCTGGGCCTAATAATCATTTTGGGTTAAGTAGTTCATTGAATGAACACTTTGTTGCAGATACACACCCCCACCCCCACCCCATCCCTTTCTCTCAGAGTTGTGTAAATTTCCCAAGAACCCATTTTTCTGCTTTCTCATAGGGTTTGCTTACTTAAAACACAACAATTTTATAAGTTGGTCTATGCTTGATATGGGCTGGGTTTTTCTCAGGATCATAGGCAAGTTTTGATGGCAATAAAGCCCCATCCACATTTATTTTGTAAGAGGTAGTAGCATATGTTGTCAAGTGCTTGGTGTATGCCCTGAATTCTGTTAGATGCTTCACATGCATCATTATTTGATCTTCACATCAAGCTGGTGAGTTTGAGATGTTTTCCTTCCGTTTTGTGGACACAGATGAGGGGAAGGTGGCTGTTATGGCTTGTATCTAGATGTCCCCTCCAAAGCCTCATGCAGTCATAGGCAGGGAGTTTTGATGGTGGCTGGATCTAGGATGTGTGAATGTGGATTAAGGGTGTGATACTGGGATTAAGGATGTGGATAACGAAAGCCCCACTCTGGGTATGGGTGGTACCAATCAATAGGTTTCTAACCTGGATGGACTATAAAGGGGACAGAAAGAAGATAGGCTTGCTGCTGCTGTTTGCTGCTTTGCTGCCTTTGTGCCTCCCGCCTGCTTTGCCATGGACTGTTTCTTCTCTGCCATGACCTCCTGCATTGGAGCCAGTGGACTGAAACCTCTACAAACTGTGAGCTGAAATACTGTAAACCTTTCCCCCTTTAGCTTTGAATACCAGGTATCTTGTCTCAGCAATGAGAAAAATAACTAACACGGTGGCATTAAGACTTTCCGATTCAAGCCTGTTCTCATTCCCAAGTCTGTGCTCCTTACTATTATTTGGCATCATACTTTTGAAATAGCATGACCTCTCTAAGCTCCAGTCTTTTTTCCCATGGCTTTCATGCTTGTAAAATAATTCTGTCTAGGATTTGGGAGCCCCTCACTTAACCCTACCACCTATTAGCCAGGCAACATTTTTGCTTTTTACTTGAGTTCTCTATTAATAAAATGGGGGAGGGGGCTGAGGATTTAGCTCAGTGATCTGAGTGTCTGCCTCACAAGCACAAAGTCGTGAGTTTGATCCCTGGCACCAAAAAAAAAAAAAAAAAAAAGGGCGGGGGAGGCTAATTCCTCTTCTTCATCTTGGTTTTGTGAAGAGTTAATGAGATAATGCCTCTGAAGCACATGTTACTTATTACATACCTTCTTTTTGCCATGCACTGTGCTCAGACTTCCACTGTATCAGTGACACACAGGCAAACATGATCCCGGCTCTTGTGGAGCTTGCTCACCTGTGGATATGTTAGGACACTTTAACAAAAGCATAATTGCTTAATTTTGTGCTGCAATCCAGATTATATGGAGATGTGAAGGCCCAGTTAACTTTGACTTACAAGTTTATGTTGAGGCCTGACTGGAGACTAGACTTTTCCAGGATCTTATTGGGAATGTTTAGAGAAAGCCCCTGACCTTCCTTTGCATTGCTGGGATACAGAGCTTTGTACCTAGTCCTCTTCCTTTGCTTCCTATTTCAGATGTCTGGAAGCCAGAAGCCAGTTTCTTTTCCCACTTCTCATTCTCTCCTGTCACTGCCCATGCCATTCTGTTTCTTAACCCTTTTCTGTTCTGCTTCCTGCCTTTCTCTGAATTCTGAACCCAATTTAAATTTAATCCATCCTTCAGGTTTTACTTCATTCTTCATTACATCCTCTTATCCCCCTTTTGAAAATTTTCATTTTTAAGCACTTATTCCAGTATTACATTTGTTTTGTCCATTTCTCCAACTAGATTGAAAGTTTTTTAAGGATAGGGACCACTTCCCTGTTTTTGTAGTATATCTATCCCAGGCACATGTATGTTTTCAACTATTTACTGAGTTAATTTGAATTTTCCTTCTCATCTTCTCTGGATCAGCTCATTCTCTTTCATCTCTTTGCCTAGCACTTTCATTCTACCTACATGTCCAGTTGACCTATCAAATTACATATATCTAAGAACTAATCACATCTCCTCAACTCTGCATTTATTCTGATCTTTAGTTCTTCTTAAATGTTACCATTGTCCTCATCCAACCCTGGTTAGCCTCTTTTTTTTGCAAACACTTCCCAATTTCACCATCTTCTGAATACGAAAATCTCTTTGACCAAAATTCTCTGGCATCTCTCATTATTTCCCCACCTTAACTGTCACTACCTGGTATTGGACTTTACTGACTTCTTGCCTAAATTGCCTAGCTGGTCCCTTCACGTCTTGCCCTAAAGTACTAATAGTAATCCATCTAAAACCTAGATCTGATCACATTAGATCTTAAAAGTCTTTGATAGTCACTAAAGTATTTGCTACTGAAATTATACTATGTCTGGAATTTATTTTAAAATTATCTAGTGGAGGAGGGTGTTAAAAGGAATTGGGGGAATATAGGTATAGTAGGACTGACCACGTGCTAAAGTTGGATAGTGCAGCTCACAGGGGGTTTATTATACTATTTACATTTGTGTATGTTTGAAAAATTTAACAATAAAATTAAAAATGAAACAGCGAATTTCAGCTTTACGTTACTATAGATAATATATGAACTTCTTGGCAGAGCACTCAGTGGTTTCCTCCTCTCTCTCTAGTGTCTCATTTGGCCTCTGATCTCCCCCAACTCCATAGGCTGACCCTACTCTGCAACCATTTCTGTGCTCAGTATTGATTTCAGCTCTACCAATAAATTCTCCCTGGCCCAATTTACTAGTCTGATTTGGGTCATCTGCCCCATAACCCTCAGCAGTTGCTGTCCTCAGAGCCAATAACATTGTGCTGTAATTTTTTCCTTGTGTATCTGGGTTGGGGAGAAACACCCCACTAGTTTCCCCCATCACTGAGGACTGGCCAAACTAGGATGGATGTGTCTTCCTTCAGTTTTTTCAGTTCAACTAATGTTCATTACATGCCTACTGAGTGTTAGGTACTTGATGAATGCCTGAGATTTAATGAAATATTTCTGGTCTGTAAGATAGAGTCCATTACCCAGGCTTTTTTGGGCTGACCTTTGTGCTGCATTCCATTTCTTCTGCTCCCTTTCAAGAACATCCCTGGGGCTGGAAGGCCCTGGGTTCAATTCTTAGGTTCTTCCTCCCCCTCCAGTAACACTAACAACAGAAATCCCAGATTTTCCCCTGGAGGTGAAGTATATGTTGTTCAGAGATGCCTAAGTAAACTGTGCCATACAAATGTAAATATAGCCAGATAGTAATTAGGTCATTAAAACTTGACCCAGCTTTTGTTTTAAGGGTAATATATAAATTTGTTAGGTTGTACATTTATACTTTAGGAGGTTTCTCCTCCTTCCCTCTGGTCCATCTTTACTCCATAAAACTGAATGGGAGAGTTTTTTTCTTTTTCTTTTCCTGTGGTGCTGGGAGGGTTGTTTGCCACCTCAAGTTTGTGAGAACAGTCTCTAGCAAGCCTTGTGCCCCAAACCACATAACATTTTCACTTATTTCTGGCTACTTGATGATTCTAAACTCCAGTAGGACTTTAGAGCTCACAGATAAAGTAGAAAATGTTAAAAAGATTTGAGAAATGAACTGATTTTTTTGTGGCCTGGAGAAGTAAAGACTAAGGTATGAGTTAATCACTGTTTCCAAACACAAGAAATAATTTTACATGGAAGGTGGTGCCAGCTGTTAGCCATTTGAGTGAAAATAAACAAAAGGACTTGGGTTGCAGCTGGAGGGATTTTAGTTAGATCGAAATTTTTCATTAAGTGGTTCTGGGTGGGAACTGGGTTCCCATTCCAGTAGATTGTTGACTTAGATCCAGATTGGAGGGGAGTGAAGTGGGCTTGAGGAATTTAAGCATCCTGAAAAATCAAGCATCATGATTAAAAAAAAAAAAAATCAGCAGCTGTGAATACCCTGTGTGCTCAGAGCTGCAGAATGAAGATTCCCTCCATCCCTTCTACCTTCCCCCAAGTTGAAAGAAATTAACCTCAATTAAAGGAAATAGTGATGGATAACTACAGAGATAAATATGATCTATAGCACAAGAAAAACTACATTAAAAGAACATTAAAGTTGGGACAGAAAGCAGTAAAAGTGAATAAATTCACAGTTAAGGTGGAAAAGTGATATTTTTAAAATCTGTTAATATGTGGACTTAACAGGACACATTAAGAAATTATGAGGATGCTCTGTTGTGGTAGAAGTTTGACTTGACATCACAAGCTTAATACACAGAATCATCGCCTAGCTGTAATTAAGGCACCATCCATGAATGATGATAGCCTATGGAAAAAAACCTGTTACTTTTATCGGAATAGTTTGGTGTTTGGTTTAATGTTAGTTTTGGAGGAGGCCAGGTGGTGATTTTGTGATCCTGTGCATTTCAATACCTTGACATATATCAGCTTTTCTAAGGTCAAGAATTTCTTTTGAAAGGTCCTAGTTAGGGGCATTTGAGGCATTTGACTAAAATGTTAAGGTCTTAGTAACAGATTTACTAATACGAGCAATATTGTTTCCATCAGTATAAAAAGAAAAATCTAGGTTTTATTTCTTTATTCCAGCAGTACATTTTTGTTGCTGAAGAGTAGATCTAAAATTTCATTTGTGTATTTTAAAAAAATTATGATTGCATTCTAGGGGCCTTAATCAGAATCAAATCCAATTACATTGTGAATTTATAAAATCATATTGTGACACAAGAAAACTTCTCTGATTATTTTGAGTTTTTACCTAATGAGATTTGCCTGTTTTCTCTGTCTGTTTGTGTGTGTGTGTGTGTGTGTGTGTGTGTGTTTGTTTGCCATATGAGAGACAAAAATCCCTTGAAGGGGTCTAGAATACTATGCTTTTCATGTAGAATCTAATTAAATATTTGTGTATAGTAGAATAGTTCAAAAGTTAGTCCTCAGCTTCTTCATTTTTTCTCTCACTCCAGAGCTGTTACTTTTCTTTAAAATGAGAGCCAAGGTGGAAGACACTACTTTCTTAAAAAAAATTACAGAATATGTGCTACAGTAAATTTTATGTTTCCAGACAGGCAGTCCCCCTGCCCATGTCATTTTGGGGAGAATCTTGAGTTCTTTCACTGACTGTAACCTTCGGGTGAGAATTAATCTGTTTCTGAAATCACTGAATTATGAAGAACAAAGTGAATTTAGCAAATGTAAATATTGTGTTAGCTTTCTGCTACTGTAATAAATACCTGAGATGTCAGCTTGGAAAGAAGAAAGGTTTATTTCAGCTCAGAGATTCAGACTTTTTAGTCTATAGTCACTTGGTACAGATGCTTTAGGACTGTGTGGGCATGGTATATCATGGTGGAAGCACGCAGTAGAGGAGGTCTGTCCACTTCATGGTGCTGGGAAGCCAAGAGAGAGACAGATAGGGCCTGAGATCCTAATATCTCCTTTGAGGGCATGCCCCAATGACCTAACTGCCTTGTACCAGACTTCAGCTACTGAAAGTGCCACCACTTCTCAATAGTGCCGCAGCCTGGCAACCAAGCCTTTTAAAACATGTGCATTTGGGAGACATTCAAGAGCTAAACTGTAGAAGATATCAGATCTTAAAATTTTGTTTTTTTGAAAGCAGAAAGAAAGATAATTTTCCTTTTGTTCTTTTAAAGTGTACTATATGCAGTTAAATAAAATCATGTCAACTTGTATTCTTCTGCATTAATAAATTAGCAGATAAATTAAAAATATGTTAGTAATTTTAAGGAAGGAAATGTGAGCTACAATTATTATATGAGTTTTTAAAATTTTTGTTATATTAAAGTGAGTCTTGTAAAAGGGCCAATAAATTTGTCTTAAGTGAAGTGATCATTAGCCATTGCAATTTATGGCATATTGACCTGGCTAATATTAATTTGAGTACATGACAGGATATATACTCATGGTCTCTTCTCACAGAGTTTCAGGTTGAATTGCTTCCCAGATGAATGAGTTTGTGTTTCCAATTAATTTTTTAAAAGTTCAGGAGGCCAAAAATTGAGAGAGAGAAAGAGAGAGAAAGAGTGAAGGGGAGAGAGAAGGAGAGGGATAAAGGATGATGTGACAATAAAAATGAAATTGAGGTCACTTTTTTCTGGTGGCTACTTTGGTACATAGGCTCTGTTAATACAGAAAATAAAATCTGCATGCCAGTTTGGAGTTTTAAATGTAATATAAATGTCATGCATCATCATAACTATGCAAACATGTTTTAAAACAGTATTGTATGGAAGCAATTACTGGCAGCAACTGAGCTACACACCCCAAGAATGGGTCTGGGGCCAAAAAAATGAAGGTTTCTAAACAGAATTACTTTCACGTGGGTGGGAAAGAGAGCAAGGTTAACTTTTATTAGGAACCAATCCTACCTCTTATTTTAATTCTGATCACATACTTGGTAACTCAAATAAATAAGAAATAAAGGGGCCTCAAGTTAGGATTAGGTTGTTTTTTTTTCCCCTTTGCTATAGTTTTCCAGTGGGAAGTGATTAGTTTTTATACTAGGAGGGATGGACAGACACAAATATGATCATTGCATGTACAGCTTTACAGTTTTCAAATGATGTTGCAACCCTTTGTGACATAGTGCTTGAGAATTCTTTTACTGGGTGTGTTGTGTTCATCTTTAACAGATTCAATGGCGTGTAGGAAAGTTAGAGTGTGTCCTTTGAAAGTAATGAGTTGTGCAGTTTTCCACTCAATACTAGCCTGTAGGAGACTCAAGTGATAGGTTCTCTTTCTTGGCCCTCTATGCACATGCTTTGTTTTTCTCTAACTTTACATTAAATCGTTGTCATCTCTAAGTGATTCTGCATTGTCTTATTTGAAGGATGCTGATGTTTAAAATGGAGAGGAAAAGAATTGCTTTATTAAAATGTTTACCAACATTTTTGGAAGTCCTTTGTCTCTCAGTGATAACAAGTTTAAGTCTATTTCTTTTTCTAAAATCTGTCACTCCACGTAACCCTCTACCTAGAGCACTGTTTGGGGTTAGATTGCAGGTGAGCAGAGCAGCCATCTAGGCAGCACAGGAACTAACAGCCCCTTAACTGTTTTCAGAACATCACTGTATTGATGAGTGAGGTTTGGTCAAGTCACTTAATCTTTCCTCCTTGATTTTCTGTTATGTAGACTGGAAATGATAATATCTGCCTTTGATCTCATAGGAATGCTTCAATCCATTAGAGTCATTAAAGCACTTTAAGTATGGTATAAGGCACTGGATGCAAAGCGTCTTTTATTTTGTTAGTATTACTGTTACTTTATTATTGTGCCATATACAGAGAGGAACACTTTTTAATGCTAAATAGAAGTCTCAGAATATGTTTTGTGGACTTTGAGAGTTGACAAGTCAGGCTACTTGTCTCCTTACCTCTCTTAGTTTGGAGAGCACAAAGCAAACAAAACCAAGAACCCAGAAATGAAAATAGAAAATTGGGAACACAAATAAGAGGTAGCTATGGTCAATCTCCAGTTTTTTTTCCTCCAAGCTGCTGTTGTGTTGAGCGTCCTAAAGTGTGAAGTCTCTTAGGTCCTTTCTCCATGGTCTTCTTCCCTTTCTGTGAAGTTCATATCCAGGGAGTCAGGCAGTTTCAATTCATCCCTAATTAACACTTTAATTTTGTTTTTTTGAATACCATTTCTCTAGGAAAAAGAAGAAAGTTTAGGGGTAGAGTAGGTAAAGATTTCTCAATGTCTTTGGCTAATGTTCAAAGGCATTTTGCACAAGCTGATTGTATTTCCTAAATCAGCCCCTTCTGGCATTTCAGCTTGCATACTTCCTACCTTGCATCTCATATAATATTCCGGAAGGCAATACACTTCCATATGACTTTGGATGCACTAAATTGATGATGTCCTTGAAAAAATAGGAGAGCAGAGAAAAGAGTTTCTTGCTGTCCCAGAGGAAAGTTTGCTTCCTGGAATCACAGGTTCTTTTGATCACACAGAGTCACTGTTCTAAAATAACTTTATCCTGTCCTTTATCTTAACTGCCTGAAATTGGTGATGGTGACTACATCGGTTCCTGGTAAAGAGATTTTGCTACTTTCTGTGTTCATTCTTATTAGTCTTTGATACTCTGAGTGCTCTGATAAATTTTACCTTTACTAACTTATTTCGGGAATGATTGCTCTCAACACCATCTACGTGTAACTTAGTGGCATATTCATTGAGAATGCAAAGCACTAGTTACTCAAACAGGGACCTTTGTATTTGTAGTTAGATGAAGCTTGAGTCAGTCAGTCTGTGCCATAATCGGAAAAGTAATTGTTTCTGTTTACTGAAAATGTCCTGTAAAGAAGCCTAAAAAAACAGCTACAAGTACCGAAGAATTAAGAATTTAGAAGTTTTTAGTAGATATGAACTAGTAAAAACACATTGACTCAGCATTTGTTTGGTTTTCTAACTTTTAAGAATTAGAATCCTAAAGTTACAAGTATGCTGTTCTTATTTTGAATGGAATTTTTTTTCCTGACTCTTCACCTTCAAAAGCATTAGGTTATAACAGTGGATTTCTAGATATTGATTTTGTATGAGAAATTAGATCATAGTTTTGAATTTAAGACTGTTGGGGTGGAGGGGAAATACAATTACCTGAAATTGGGATTATTGTGGAAAATTCTGGATACGTACTTGCTATAGATATAGTATTAGTTTTTCAGAATCAAGAATATAACAAATGAAGTTATTTCTTAAAGTGCTGCTGGCTGTTGCTTCCTCTAAGCTGGAAATATGTTTTCTTGTTTAATCTTTCCATACCCACATGTGAAAGTGTTTAACAGTTGATCAGGATTAACAGAACTTTTTTGTTTAATATTACTTACTTCTGTGTTTTTGAAGAGGTTCTGCAGCACCCATTATTTTTATTTCCCGTGTGGTCAGATGGGCTTGACATATTGGTATCAGGGATCCCCTAGTATTATTATTTTCTAGTTGGTAGCTAGCCTTGGGTTTATCCTGAGGAGACTATTTTAAATCTTTTTTTTTTTTTTAAACTATCAGGATCTAAGAAACCTGTTTAGAGTTTTTGCTCCCAAACTCCACTGAATCCTATGGAAAAGATTTTTGTCTGTTATAGTTGAGCTTTGAAGGACAACAAGCCATCGTAATATCTAAATCATTTTTCTGTTTATTGAGAATGCATGATAATTCATAATTGTGACCCAAAATGTGGATGATTATTACACAGTCTGGCTATTTATATTTTGTCCAATCATGAGTATATTTTCTAGGAGTCATTAAACAGTGTGGGTATAGTTATGGTAGAAACCTTGGAGTTACATGAAATTCGTCTTTTTTTTAACCTTAGTTTTAATATGAAGCTGAGTACTTGGTCATGTAGTTAGATGGTCTTTTTTGGGACATTTTCTGTCCTGCTCTTCTCCCCAGGAAGTATCAGTATAGATTTTATTTTTTGGTTATAAAATTAATGCATTCACCTTGCACATAAAATTCAAAACTACTTAGTTTGTGAGGGTTTATCTCTAGAAGTTGAACTGTTCTCTGATATTTATTACTTCTAGCTTTAAATGTGATTGTGGAATGCCTTTATAGATTTAAAATATAAAGCACGATTATATATAAACTGCATGGTAAGAATGATGGTTCTCTCCAAAAGTCATTTTTAAGGTATATTTAGTATTCCTTTTTCATTCTTATATGTTGTAAGCGATACTAACACTGAATCTTATGGATATCGATAATTCCCTTTCCACTCTGAAAACTTATATACTATCAAAATGATAAGAATTCAGAATGAAAAAAAATAGGAGAAATCTACTCTGTGGTGTTTCTGTCCCAGAAATCTTAAAAATAACTAAACTTTCCATTAAAGTCCTTTTGAACATCCATATAGAAAGCATACTATCCTTGAATAAAACAAATTTCAGGTATAGTCTTAACTTCTTTGTACGTGGAAAAAAATGTAACAAATTACAAAAATAATGAAAGCAATTAACGGAATGTCTTGATTCCAGTTGCTGAGATTTTTGCATTAAAATCACATCTTCCTTTTTCAAATATGAAATTATAGCCAGCTGTTGGACTGGTGAAATTGTCTTAGTTACTTTTCTCTTTGCTGGATCAAAATACTTGACACCCACAAATTAAAAGAGCAAAGGCTTATTTTGGTTCACAGTTTGTAGAAGGTTCATTCCATAGGTGGCTCTAAGGCAGGGTGGCAGGGCAGAGGAGAAGCAAGAGAAGAATGAAGGGAGAAGTGGGGAAGAGATGAACGCTCCCAGACCATACCCCTAGTGACCCACTGTTTCCAAGCAGATTGCACCTCCTAATAGCAAGTCAGCTATAAACTCATCAGTAGACTAATCCACTGATGAGTATCACATTTTCATAGTCTAGTCACTTCCCTAAAGTACCACCGATGAGCACATGAAGCTGTCTGTGTGTGTGGGGGGATCTAAATATGAATCACAACAGACATATAATCTATTTCTCTACATTGCTATTTTATGTGGATTATTTAGTTTCCTCAGGGAATTTATCACTGGTGAACTCAAAACAAATTCTGTCAGGAATTTATGTTTATAACAAAACCAAACTTTGACCATTGAGTACTTCCCCATTCCAATGAAAGAAAAGTTAAATAATTTTTAAAGTTTATTGTACATCGGTGAGTGTAATTAAAGCCAATTCATTCTTCAAAGGTTTTGATTATAACAGTGGAGTTAATATATCTTACCATAACTATGCATTAAAGCAAATTTCACATATGGGACAATTAGAAATACTCTTAATTCTCAAATGTGAGAATGGTAACCTGAAAATTCTGTATGCCTTGTGTGGTCAGCAAAATAATGGCCCTTCATCATGTGCAAGTTTCAAAAAACAGTGAGTGTATAACTAGTACACTAATGTTGCAGATGTTATAAATGTTAAGGACACAGAGATAGAGGACACAATTCTCAACTATCTGAATGGATCCAATGTAATCTAATTAATCATTAAGAGTTGAGAACCAGTGCTTGCTTCAGCAGCACATATACTAAGGGCTGAGAACCTTTCCCAGGTGTGGTCAGGAAGATATATATGATTAGGGAAGAATGGTCAGAGAGCTGCAACACTGATAGCTTTGACGATTGAGCATGAGGGGCACAAACTAAGAAATGTGGGTGACCTATAGAACCTGGAAAACATCAAAGAGGCAATTGTTCATTACACCTTGAAGGACCACACCCCTGCCAACTCCTTGAGACCTGTGTCAGACTTCTGACCAATAGAAGTGTAAGATAAGTATGTGTTGTTTTAAGGCAGTGGTAATTTGTTACAGTAGCCATGGAAAACTAATACACCTTCTTTGTGTTTACAAAATTTGTTGCGTAAAATTACTACTGAAATTTAAAATTCTATGAGGAAACAAAAGCTATTTGGTTATGTATTAAATCTTAGTAATTTATGAATAAATCATTTATACTAATGTATGGACTAGTAGTACAATTAATTTTGCACTTTAACAGAATGAATTCAGTATGGTCTTGTAACTATGTTTTGTTTTAAATTAAGGGTCTCACTACTTCCATTATTTCAGGAATATAGTAGTCATTCAGTAATTATTGAAAAAAATGAGTAAAATTACATAGTCACCATTTGCATTAACTCTTGTTAATGATTGAGTATCGAGTAACAGTTTGGGGGAAATTATAAATATAACTCCTTATCTCAGACAGAAGTGTCTCCAAGCTTTTAACAAATATTTATGTTTCTACTTTATCACATTTGACCGTTGTCAAGAAATTAGATAAGGGCTTATAAGACTCAAACTTCAGACCATCACTGAGTTCATCTCTGTCATGATAATGGTAGCCAAAAAGTAGTGGTGATGGAGTTTGAATACTTCAGGTCATAATATCTCATTTATTTAGTTGCAAAATGACAAGATTCAAGATATTATACCATATAGCAAGAAGTCTAAAGATCATGGTAAATATATACAATGAAACATAAATGCACATATGTTTTAATAGCTTTTAAATTGCTTCTCTACTTGGCTGGGACATTGGGACATTCAATCAGAAGTATTTTTTGAATCTGTTTATAATGAGCAGTTGAGATATAGGTTCAAAGGGCCTTAATGTCATGATACTTACTGACCCAGAGGGGAGGCAGAAATTAAGCAAATAATTACAACTATTGAGAAATAGTACAGGGATTGATATAGGACTGATAATAACCTTCTCTAGTCCAGGCAATGAAACCATCTCTGAAGATGAGGGGAGTTCAGAAAAGAGGAGGGTAGAGGCTTTAAAGCAATGAGAATGTCTGGAACAGACGGAAAGGTACTAGGACATAAAGATGGTTAGGGTGGCAGAGATCAAATCTTGTAGGTTCCTCTTAAAGGATTTTGGAAACTCAGCTGTAGTTTGGAGAATGGATTGGAAGGAAAAAAAAGTAAATGGAAACCTTAGGGGGCTGTTTCAACTGTCAAAAGTGCTATCTTATACTAGAGTTATAGCGAGAGGAATGGAGAGTAAATGAATCCAGAGATACTTAGGAGGTAGACTAGAAAGATTTGGATATTGACTATATATAGGATATCAGAGAGGCAAGAAGAGTTTGTTGGAGAAATAAAATAATTTGGTCAACAAAAAAGACTCTTAGCCACATAGAGGAGAGATTAAAAAAACCCAATTTATTATTGAGTAGGCATTGAAATTTTTTGTACACGTACAAGAAAGCTCAAAAATGACTACAGAATTGGGCACAAAATCTCCCACAGTTACTCAAACAAGCAGGAGAAAGTACATAATTTCTCATTTCCTTGAGAAAGAAAGGGGGCTCCTCCTTTTGACGCTTTCTGCATCTTATGAGAGATGCTTGAACTAATCCCAGAGTTCTTTTTTACGTGTCTGGAGTTGATTTGGCATGTGACTTTGGAAATACAGTATCTCTATACTGTAAAAACTGAAGACTGGGCTTAATCCTCAGAGAGATTTATCTTTGTTCCAAAGGTTAGGACGCAGATTCACTGTGTCTCCAAGGAAACACTCTTAAGAAAAGTGACAGAGGATAATATGGTCATTTATAAATGGAGAAAATCATTTCCCAAGCTCTCAGTGGTGGAAGGTGACATTTATCGAGGGGGTCTATTCTGGAGGAGGAGCAAATTTGAGAAAATGTTAGGTTTGAACATTACATTACTCTTGGGATTTAAAGATGCATTGGCAGTGTAGAAGAACTATGTAGACTGAAGATATTTAGTCCCTATCCACAGACAGTTGACAACCAAAGCCTGGGAATAGACTGGGTTGCTTAGGGTGGTAGAAGGCAGAGTAGAGTAAGAAAGAAGATGGTCAGTTTTTTTATTGTATAATCACAGAGTTTACACAAATAAATTACCCTAAGTAGTTGATACTGAAGTCAAAATCACAATGACAACATTTCATCTTTTGATTACTTTTCCCGGGTAATGTAGGGGAAACTTTAGGTTACCCATTCTTTGAATCTAGATTCCGCTTTTAAGTATATATGCTTAGGTGGTTTTCCCACACACTTTCTTTCTTTCCTGTTTATTGAATTGTGTCTTTAGTCTCCTGAGTGTCTCTGTCTCTGTCTGGCTTTTTCTCTGTCTCTCTATCTCTGTCTCTTTCTCACTCTCTCTTTTTCTCTCTCTCTCTCGGGGTGAGATGGTACTGGGGATTGAACACTTAGCTGTGCAGCCCTTTTTTATGTTTTATTTTGAGACAGAGTTGTGCTAAATTGCCTAGGCTGGGCTCAAACTTGAGATACTCTGGCTAAGTTGCCTTGTTTGGACTCAAACTGGTGATCCTTCTGTCTCAGCCTCCCAGAGTCCCAGGATTACAGGTGTGCGTCACCACACCAGTTCTCTTAACTGTTTCCCTGTACCCAGACATGCTTCTTATCCTCCTCTTTTGAGTCAGTGTGTCCTGTCATGCTGTCCTGTTCTCTGTTTTGGAATTTTTGCTTACTTGGAAATGTTTTTAGTTGTTTCCCCATGTTACTTTTAGATGTTTATTCCCATGCACAGAGTTAGGTATCCTTTTACTGGCTTATTTATTTGGTCTGTCTGGGATGTGTTAGTTTTTGAGGCCGTAACACAGATACTGTGCTGTCCCGTGAGAGTGGGTAATAATACAGGAAATAGCTCCATGCGGACTGGAAGTAGAGGCAATGGGGGAGTATCATTGAGAAGAAATACCTGACTGTGGGACCCAAATGCTTCTTTGGATAAAATGCATTTGATGATGATCTTTTTAAAAACTTTATTACAATGCTTTACTTCGTTTTTTGTTAGTGGTGCTGGGACTCAAATCCAGGGCCTTAAGCATGTTGAGCACCGTTGATCTATATATTTCTATATATTCCCAGCCCCATTGGTGATGATCTAAATAAAGCATTGGCTGCATATTTTAAAAGGGCATGGCTCTTTGTACTTAACAGATCAGAAAATGAAATACAGTGGGAAAAGACCCTTTCTTTTGTATTCACAAAAATATTTTGATGTAGTATAAAATGGGGATTGTGGTTGTCCTTGGTTGCAGGGGACAGTTCAGTTTGCATGGTTCTTGGGTTGAGGGCAAATTTCATACATGTATTCTATGCTGGTGAATTTTGCACCACTCTAAGAGGCAGAGGTTCTTACTGAGAGGCACTTTTGCTAACTGGGGTTTGGCAGATAGAAAAATGGGTTGAGGTGGCATTCAGGACTGTCTTTTCACTTTATGAAGACTAGTGGTTGTGAGCTGAAGTATAAATACAAACAAGAGTAGGCAATGATGACCTGGGCAGAGATTTTACCAACTGGCAGTGTGAAATATTTGGTAGACTAACAATTTTAATGGGTTTATCTTAGACATTTCTTCTGCTGTGAAAGTGTCAGTTAATAATTTACCCTTCCCAAGAGGCAGAAGCAGCAATCACAAGCTGTAAGCAAGTAGTCTTGGTCTGTCGCGGTGCTGCAGCTCATCTTGCTGGCTGGAGCCATGCGCCCTGTTGGTAGCAACATGAGTACTCAGTGTCTGTACTTTGACAAATGGAAGCTTGGGAGTGCTAAATAAGGCAGTAATATTTGGAGTAATTCACTTCGAGTGATACATAAAGTAATAGATTACTCTAGCTACTGATCTGCTCCGTATTGAAAACAATGTAAGCATGTATTTTTTGAAAAAGTTTATTTTGAAATAGAGTGGAGTTCTATGTGGAGGAAAGGGTGATGCTAGGAAAATACATTATTTTAAAGGAATATTTATGAAGCTTCAGAGAAAGGACAAACTGGGTTTGCTGACTGATCCTAGAATATATTTTTATTTTCTAGCTAAATAGTGGGTACAGCTGCAAGTGTAAGACTTGTACATTGTCAGTGTGATTGTTAATGTCAAAAACCTGAGTGCTTATACCCTGGCATGGACTTGTCTTTGATGCAGTAGTGAACACAACTTACCTGTAGATTTAAGTACTATTTATGTGAATTTTGTTTCCCCATTTAGTCACTGAATCATATTGTAGTGTTGGCATGGTAAGTTTTGTAATTTGTTTTCCTGTGTGAAGAGAGCTTTTCTTCTACTGAACACTTATTTCTGCATACTTTTTTTTTAGTTAGAAGTTATGTCATTACAGTTATTTAATAATGATTTATTATAGCAATTTATTCTGCTAGCTGTGGCATATTTTCAGTGGAATTTGTAAATCAAATGTATATAGAAACTTAGCAGGACATACATTTCAGGATTTAATAAAATAGATTCTAAAATCTTTTTGAAGTGGGTAGTTTTATGCTAACACATTTGGGATTAAGCTTTACCTTAACAAACATTGTTAATGTTCAATCTTTGCCATGTCTCTTCCACAATCACTGAAAAGAGGAACGTTTGAGTCTGTTAAAGTAAAATATAATTTCTGGTCGTCCACTTTGTTTGCTTGCTGTTAGTGTCATGTTATATTTGACCTCCATTACTTGCATGATATTAAAGAGACATGGAAGTGTCCTGTTGTTAGGCTCTGTGTGGTTCCATAAGTTTTAACCACTGTTAAGATGTGCATCTGCGATAAAAACTGAGAGTAGGATCTGGTAGTTGTGATCATTTTGAAGCCCTAAGTATCAGATTTTCTCCCCCTTTTTAGAACTCACTGGCTGTTAACCATGTGGAATACATTTTGCTTTGGCTGACTTGCCAACTCATACTCCTGCAATTTCTTTGTTATATACAAAGATGGCAAGTTATTGTATTTTTCTTTCTCTTTTTAAAAAAGATTGAGATCTTGTTTACTAGATGGTATGTATCTGTTAAGAGGGGGTGAAATCTAGAAAAAAGAAAAGTACGCAAGTTCTTACTTCTATTTAACTTCTTTAAAAAAAATGGGTGTTTCGAGGAGCTATCTTTGAAATGTGTGATTGGCAAGTCATTTTTTGTAAAAGTGATTTGTTCTCCTAAGACTGCATGAAAATTTTAGTTCTAAGATTAAACTACTAATTTACATCTTCAGTCAGCTGGTGGTTTTATGTACAAAAACATGAAACATCTCTTTTGACTCATTACTGTTTTCCAAACACAGTGACTTTATTGATTAGATGTTTTAATATGATAAAGACAGTCTGTTCCATGAAGCTGAAGTTTCAGGTGCTGTTTAATTGTAATTAAAATGGGAGACTTCATTAGCCATAATGGAAGTGAAACCATTTGAAAATACTGTAGCCTCCAATTTTTTGTAGTAGTTTAAATTTGTTTAATCATGTTAGGCACTAGTAAAACAAAATGTGACAAAACAGAAAGAGCCAAAACAACCATCAGAAATGTAAAATCTTCCCCATTTAGCTGTTTCTTTGTTCTCAAAGTGTCAATTTCTTATTTCTTAAAAAATAATTTAAAAAATATTCTTAGAAACCTTACAGAGCAGTTAATTTTGTCTTCAGATGGAAATTCAAGACACAGTAGTTAAAACTCAATTTTTATCTCATTAAAAGAAAATATTTAGAAGTAAAATAATTTAAAATAGGTAAATGATGATATGGTTAGAAACTCACGCTGAGTTAATATTTCTAGAAATACCAAAACATTTATATGATTATAAGATTTACAACTCTTTATAGTGTGCAGTATTTGTTAATTTTTGTTTTGAGAAAAATAAATCTGTAATGTAAGAAAAATTGGGAGATAGAGAGGTGTCTTAAAAGGTAGCAGAGATGGACTTTTCTTGAGGGATCTCATCGCTGGTCTCTTAGATGTGGCACTTTGTTTTTCTTGAAAGCATTTAGCACTTGTGTGCAAAAGAGATATGAAGAAAGATTGAGCTCCTTAGATTATATTTTTTCATCTGGTATGTAAGCAGTCATAGTATACTAGGGATCTTTACTAAGTATAAATGCAAAAGGAGAGTATATTTTAGGACACAATTTCATAGGTCTGAACTTAGTAGATGTTAGTAATGCTTTTACATTTTTTCTTTTGGGCTTACCTCCAAAGCTTTTATTTTGCGGGGAGGGGGTGTGGTACTGGGGACTGAATCCAAGGTCTTTCCACTGAGCTACATCCCCATTCATTCATTCATTGACAGGGTATCACTAAATCACTAAGTTACCCAGGCTAGGCTTGAATTTAGGATCCTCCTGCCTCAGCCTCCCAGCGTGCTGGAATTACAGGCATGCATCACCACACCTGGCTGCAAAAACTTTGTAAATAACAAAAAAAATACATTGGAACTTAAATAAAAAGGCATGCTTCAGGGATAAACAAGTATGTTTCATCTTGTGAGTCAATTTTTACTGACTGTGGATGAATGCTTTGTGAGATAAGGTAGACCAGAAGAAGAAAAGAGCTCGAGGGAACAGTCAGTGGGAGCACACCATGAATTTATATCCTGAGCATTGGCGCTCCTGCTACTATAATCATTCATACATTCATTCATTCATCTATCCTATCCTGTGTTCATTCCTGAATGCAAGGCAGCCTGCCAAATATGGTAAGAATACAGAGGTAAAACAAGTATTTGCGATTAAGCTTTGATGAATAGGTTTAATTGTTCATTAACAAAAACCTAAAATAGTTATAGTTGTGGAAGAATATGTTATCTAATTCCGAGATACTGAGTGTGGTACCTGTGTAGGATATATAGAAATCTGGAAATTCTAGAACTTGTTTGAGAGAGCACTTATATTTACTGATTGAGTATGCCAAGCATCCTGGAGAGGTACTGATTCCCATCTAACATGGATAGATGATTCCCTTGTCAAATATATAGACAACATAAGTCTCTATAAGAGAAGGTAAAAGTCGGAGGTGCTATAGAGAAAATGACAGGTAGAAAATTGAAGATGGAGCATAATTTCATTGTTCAGCCATTTTTTTAACTTCAGAAAATATTTTTCAGGTAGAAATGTTTTAACTATGTACGTATGTTGTTACTTATTATCTTTTAAAATTCATTTAAGCATCAGTCCTTTTATAGACTTGTCAAAGAAGAAAGCAAAGCTCTTAAATCATTTATTTGTTTTTGACAATTATATAGTTCAGGTTCTGTGACAAACTGTACATTTCCTGTTAGTGTCTACTACTGTAATCTTTTTTTGGTGGGGGTGCTGGGAATCAGACTCAGGGTCTTGTGCTTGCTAGGTAGGTCCTCTACCACTGAGCTAAATCCCCGACCTAGAGTAGTCGTCAGCATTTAAATATTTGCAGTATACGCAGAAAACTGACAAAATTCCTTTGCTCTGGGAGTTTATATTCTAGAGGAATATTTGAATACAACACAAATATCCTTATTAAATACTAATGCCTCAGATGTCTATCTTTTCTGATATGCACTGCACACTTTTCATAGTAAAACATTTCTGTATTGGTTAGCTTTTCCCATTGCTGGGAAGAGATACCTAATAGGCATAATTTAAAGGGGAGGTTTAATTTGGCTGATGGGTTCAGAAGTTTAAGGCCATGGGTAGCTGACTCCAAAGCAAAAGTAGAGTGGGAGAGGGCAAGGCAGAAGGAAACAGTACGTGGTGGCAGAGAAGTAGAGTGGGTTGGAAAGAATTTGAGAAGGAGGGGCCAGAGACCAGGTATTTTCCCCAAGGTTACTCTCCCATTCCTCCAACTGGACCCCATTTCCTAAAAGCCCGATTGGCCTTGAGTGCCCTTAGAATACACTTACCTCTCCAGGAACCTCTTACTCCAGTCAGCATGTCAAGAAGGATTAATGGGCACAATTCTGTTCAGAAAATTAAAGTGCAAATTTCAAGGCCTCTACAGTTTTCCTGCATATTCTGTTTCTAATTTCATCTCTTATTAATATCCTTCATCTATCCAAGGAAATAGTGTTTCTTTATACTTACTTTTATTCATGTTTCCCTGCCCATTTGGAATGTTAGTTTTGTTTACCTTTTAATATTCTTTGTAGCCCAAGAAACTTGGCTCATATCCCTTCTAGGACCAAATTACTATGATAATGGATGTAGTGTAGCTATTATACTTCTTTAGCAAGAAAAAAGTTTTTTTATACCTTTTAATTTTATATGTTTGTATTTAGTCTTTCCAACCATACTGTGAGTAAGGTAAAGTTAGAAGACCTTGTCTTACAGTGTGCTAATATAAGCACAGTTAAGAACTAGACAGAAACAGTGCTTTGAGCATACTGTACAGATAAAGTTTGAAACTCAGACACTGAAATTCTAAATTGGCAATCCTCCTACATTTTGCTTAGGACCTGAAAATTCTAAAACTGTTTTTGGTTGGCAAGGCCATCATTATACTGTATGTTAATTTTATTTGTTTTGTTGTTTCCTAATATGTTCACCTTGTAAACAGTGGAGGAGAAAAAGAATATAGACTCTTAGAGAAAACCAATTTCCCTTGGGGTTGGGGAAATGGCTGCATTGTAGAACACTTGCCTAGCATACCTGAGGCCCTGGGTCCAATTCCCAGCACTGCAGAAAATGCCCAAACAAAACAAATTTTCCATCCTTCCTCAAAGGGAATTTTTTTTTTTACCAGATACTTGAAGGTATTTTTATAGCTTAGCCTAAATATAGCACTGTTTTTTACCTCTTTTCTAGTTTTCACCTTCCCTCCTCTCTCCTCCTTTGCCTTTCTTCCTTTCTCTGAAACTTAAATGGTCATATATGGTCTTACTGTTGTGGATCTTGCCTTTTACTCATGATTTACTTGGGGTATTTCTTATCAGTACTTGGAAGATTTTTCTCATGTTTTAAAACATTATTTTATTAGTGTATGTTTGAAGTACTAATAGTTATGTTCGTTTTGGGGAATTGGTACGTGTATATAGCTTATGTTAGTAACAGTACTCCTTTGGAAAGACTCATCGTAAAATAACATGGCAAATTCTAGAAGTGGAAAGAAGGCAGATATTAGCTATGTGATAAGTAATCATAACTAATCACAGAAAGGATAAAATGGTAGACTGTTGAATTTAAAAGTGTATTCCTAGATTTTCTTCTCCATTTATCCACCTGGGCAGATAAAACCCCAAGCCTTTAGAAGTTCTTAAAGTACTAATCCATGTTAATTGATGTCCAAAATGAAAAAATAATTATCAAGAAAAATATTTGCTGTTTAAAGACATAGGGCAATATTTCTTTAGGGAAATTTTTTTCATAAAATTGTAAAAACCTGAAGAGGCTGTATAGGATGTTGAGATAAGGGCATATTTTGAAATCAGACCAACTTGGTCTTAAATTCCCTCTTTGACACTTACATAGTGGCCAGGCGACTTAACTTTCCTAGTTTCAATTTCCTTACTGGTAAGATGAGAATAATAGTAATACCTATCTCATAGGACCTATAAAAACATATGAAGGGCTATTTTATGCCGTGTACAGTACCTGGCACACAGTAAGTGCTAAATAAATACATATAAAATAACATTCCCCCAGACTCTGCCTATACAGAATGATTAATTTCCTAAGAAATCTGTATGCTGTGATTTATTGTCATTGTATCTTATAAGAAGTATCACGATGCCTTGTATCTAATAAGAACTCCAAACTTATGCATACATTTATTTTGTTCTGTAATTCTCAAGTGTATGGCTTGGTTTTGAGATTCTAGAAAGAAGTACAAGAACATATACTTGATGATATGTACCATGTGAAGATGCCCACCTTACCCAAATGTCAGATTCTAACTAGTGCTTGTAAAAGTTCAATAAGTGATTCCTTGGATTATATTCAAAGGTCTGAATTGTAGCATTTGCTAATTGTTGTTGGTAAGTACACTCAACTTGGACAATTTCAAATTATGAATGTTGTAGACTACTTGCTTGAAAACTTCCTGAAAATGTAATAGCTAGCTCTCACAAGTAAGTTAGACCATCCCTAGTATACTACTAGATTCTCAACCCTTGGGACCCCAGCTTTGAACTCCATTGTAAAAGCAGTTTGGGAGTATGAAGCCCTGAAAAATGGTTCAGGCTCTGTTATCGGCTCATTTCCTGACTTGTCTCAGTTTCCTTGGTTGTATAGTATAGAGCAATCAGATTAGATCAATTCCATAAAATTTCTTGGTACCACCTTACTATTCTGCATGGTTGTCTCAGGCTGTAGAGGCCAAGGGGCCCAGGCTTAATACTTTTTCTTCCCCATATATTCAGTATTAGTACCTTCTTAAAAGTCTCCAGTGGTTAAAAATGAATGCTTGGGAACTACTGTTACTGAAATAACTGTCACATTTGTAATTTTAGCAGAGGCTAGGCATAGTAGAAAACATTCTTGGTATTTTGTTTAACTATGACTTTCGTTTCTGTGTAAATAAATGTCCTTATATGCTAGATGAATACGGAGTTACTTAAAGGCTAGGTGTCACAAACTCAGATGGCTTTAGTGGCCAGGCAAATGGAGGAATTGAGGGAAACTGGTGTGGTATAATACATTGGGGGCTAGTGGAGACTGTGCCCATCTGAGAGTACATGTTAGAGACTAGTTCTGTTCCACCCTACTTGTTGTCATAAGGGAATGTAGATTTTGTTTGCCATATCTTTAGTTCCTTGACATCTCACCTTTTGCCTCTCCCTGCCAATCCTCGCCACAGCAGCATTTAATCCATATTTTAATTTAAAATTTCTTGAATTTCACATGCTGGCTGTTAATTAAACACACATGCACACTCATGCTCTCTCACTTAAGGAGCCAAGCAAAACATATCTGAAGCCAAACTTGGCCTGTGGGCTTCTAGTTTGAAATCTTGTTTTACATACTTTCATATGTAGCAGTGTATATCTGTGAGTGCTTATGCTTTAGTCACTGGTTAAACCTTTTGTGCTGGTCAAAATATTTAGTCTTCACAACAGTTCTGTGAACTAGCACTATTATTTCCATTTTAGAGATAAAGAATTTTGGCTAAGCGACTTACCAAGGTCACACGAATAGAAGTTCTACAGATGGTCACAGTCCAGTAATCTCACTTGAGATGTGATGTTAACTACTAGGCACAAAATATCCCTTGATATATTTGTCCTATACATGATGTAAGCACACACACAATACATAAGTACCTAAATATAAGAGGCGGGCAGAGGCTGTTGTATAATATCTGCTCCTTAGTGTACAGTGACATGCTTGGTGCATATATGTGCTGAATATGATAAATCACTGGAATACTATGTAATTTCATATTTTGTAAGGTTTTTGTAATAGAGTTCAGTGAAATGAGTGTAACAAATTCACAGAGAGGTTGTATCTCTCTTTGCCACAAACTAGATGTCCTGAGCCTCGAGGCCAACATTGTCTATGTCCAAGGGCAAAACTTCTCTTTCTTCTTGTTGCCTTATTTAAACCCCACCCATGGAAAAGCTCCAAGTCCTGAGTGATGATTGCTTCCTCTGGGCAAGGGTATGAAGAATAAAAGTAAATCTAGCAGGACGAGTAAATCCCAAAAGACAGAGATAAGTACTTGAGGTCAGAGACTGTGTCTTTTATAGTTTGTCTACATACCAAACTCATTAATATGAATAATCATCTTAGCAGTAGTGGTTATAGTAGCAAAAATAATACAACGAAACTAGTCTTGTCCACTGTTTTTACTTTAATGTTCATGATTTCCAGGATTTGGGGAGGTCTTTTTGAGAAAGTGACGTGAAATCAGGTTTCTCCCATGTTTCTCCTTTATTTCCACTTCTTTTTTCTACTCACGTAAGATATCTTTCAACCTTAAAAACTCCAGCCTGTGGGGGCAAAACTATAAGACTCTAGGAAAAAAAAATGAAAATGGTGTGGGGAAGAAAAACTGTATGTTTGTCCATTTAGGTTTTTCCTGGGGCGGGGATGTTAGAACACCCTTTTACACCATAAACTTCTTTATGGTTTATTCACTTGGTATGGAATGATTGAGAAAAAAAGAGCCAGGCCCTCTGGCAGTCTTCTTCTCACTAGTCTATACCCATCATGTGAATAGAAAGAACCCAGAACCTTCATTTGCAGAACTATATCTTAGCCTCTGGCTCCTGAAGAAAACCAGTGTGGTGCCGATGTGGGCAGGGAAGAGCAGTTTGCATTGGCATCAGCCTTGCGGGTGTTTTGGTGCTGGACCCCACACAACTGTGGGTTACAGATCCTTGCTTTCCAGTATTAATGTGGCCAACATGTGAAACCATGGCACCCACAATACTACGCAAAGGTCCACACCCTCTGATGGTTTGTGAAATAATTCCTAGTTGAAGAAATTCTTCCTTGAAGGACTGGAATACATTCCAGAGCAGAAGGTCCTCAGAGGGTTTGAACCAATAATAAAATGCCAGATGTTGTTAGACTGGGTACCAGGGACTGTGTCATAGGTGCCTACAAGTTTGGGAGCTTTAACCAAAAGCAAAGCAAAACAAAACAAAACAAGCTTCTCTAAATATTAGATTCGTAAATTCCAAATTCCATGCTGTGTGTGTAGCAGAGAGCTTGTACCCTCCTGTCATTCTGTTGTTTCTTTGGGGATGTCAGTGCAAACTATTAGTGGTACTTGTCATCTGGCCTAAGTCAGGGTATGTTAGAATGTTTCCATCAATTTTTATTTCCCTGAGCTCTCTCCAAGGGTGGTAGAACCAGAGGACACACTAGAGAAAGGAGATGAGCATGGGGTTGGGTGGTGCTTTCTAAGTTCAATAACCAGGACTCTTCAGGGCATGAGGGATTTTTGCCCCATCTCATTCATGAGGCTTCTGCTTCCTTGTAACAGTATGGTTGAGAGATCTGGGATATTTTCATCCCCCATCCAGTTAGTGAGACAGTTTTCTCACTGAGATACAATTTCCAGTGAAATGGTAGCTTATAAGTATCCAGAAGTTAGTTTATTGACTCTATTGCACTTCTGAGTACCTACTAAATAATTTATTAGTCTGATGGATATGTGGCTACCTAACTATGGGGCATGAAATATGCACTGTTTTTCTAATACACTGTAGGGAGACCTGTTTATAAAGTATTTAGTATTGGTTTTATAATGTACTGTTGACAACAGGAGACCACAAAGCTCAAAGATCAATCTCTTTTTGGCCCACAGTATTAATGCTACTTTATAAAGCTCTGTGACAGGCCACTTAGATGGTGGTCCTTACAGAAAGGGCTCTGTTAGGAAGACGGTCTGTACTGACTGCCTGCTCGGCAGATGAATGTCTATTGGTGTCCCTGAGGTGACTGTTTGGCAGCTGATTTTGGCCAGGTGATGGAACCCATTACTTCCATGTTCTCTAAAGGGATTCTGGAGTAAAAATGCTGAGTTCTACTAATGTAGCTCTTGCTAATTGTGCAGAGAGTTAGTGTGACTTTGGATCACAGCTGTAGTCCTGGAGATAGGAATTGGGCAGTAAGGAAAGGAACTTGATTCTTTTCAGCTGTGTCTCATATTTGTTAATGAAGTGATTTCAGTTCCTTCACTGAAATCGCCTACGTGACACAGTGTAAAGTATTTTGATTTTTGTTTGCTTTGGCTAATTTCCTTAGCCAGGAATAAATTCACAGACATTTAAAGAAACTTTGTATAGTAAGCACTTAGAATTGTGATATGTCTAAATAAAAATTAAATAATTTCATCCAAAATTAATTCTTGGTTTTTAAATTTTTTTATAAGTACTCCTTGCTACGAGAATGTCAGTTGGGGATTTAGCTGGGGAATGTCATGTAATTTTTACAATATGCTGTTGCCTGTTAAGTTGTATGTTTTGGAGCAAGGCATTTTTCCCTTTGCATTTAGAACTCTCTGCTTGTTCTAAGCCTTCTACTTCTTAAACTGAGAACTACACTGTCTTGAACCCATTCAGCTTGGTTGTTACTTCTCATAGTTTTTTGAGAACCATGGCTCAGCTTTTTTCTGCTACTTAACCATTTTTTTTTAAATTCATTTCTCATTGATCCTGAGTTTCATTTTACCCTCTTTACTTGGACCAGCTTTTCTTCCCCCAGTGGTCCTTGATGTCATGCTATTGTGTCTCTCTTAAAAAGTAGTCATGTCTTTCACTGTTTTGGAATGACTTTTTTGGGGGGAGGGGGAGAGATGCTGGGGATCAAACTCAGGGCCTTGTACTTGCTAGGCAAGTGTTCTGCCACTGAGCTAAATCCCTAGCCCTGGAATGATTATTTCTTTTGTAAAACAATCATTTATTGATCATTTATTCTGCCCTAAGCACTCTGTTAGGCTCTGGATTACCAAAGATAAGTAAACTCTATCTCATTTAGCAGGTATACTGTTTAGTGGGGGAGATGGATAGTTAAACTGGCTTTCTTATATGTGTGCTCTTTATATATATATATACACACACACACACACAAACACACATATTTATATATGTGTATGTGCGTGTGTGTGTGTTTCTTAACCACAGAATTTTAAAATATCTCTTACCTTTGGTTTCTGAGGAAAAAAATGTGTTTTTATCCCTTCAAAGGTACTTCTTCATTTAGGTTCATTATATTTTCTTCTAGCACCCTTTTTTATCATCTTCCCTCTTGGATTTGCAATATTCTTTTCTCCCCTGCTTTCTCCCATTTTACTTCTGTTAGACTCTTCTTATTTTTCCTGTAGTAAAAAACTTTCAATTCATTTACAAAACGTTTCCTAGGCCCTGTTAACCTTTTAGGTCACCTTTCTTTTACTTTACTTCTTTTGTTATACAATTTATCCATGGTGTACTTTATCTTTTCTGCCTCTTTGTCTTTACAAGTTGCTTACATCGCATCATAACTCCTTTGGAGTATGGATTTCATATCTATCAGTGTAGTGTAACTCCTGCTGCACAAAATACATTTCTATAATATTTTGTTCACAAATACACTGATTTACCTAAACTTAATGGTACAGGTTATTGTTCAGTTTCTGTTGTACCAGTCACTTCCCTAACTAGCTCTTCTTCCCATTCCTCGAGCACTGTTCTGAATTTGGTATTTATCAGTCTGGTGCATTTTGTTTTGTTATTATTGTATTTACCTCTATTTATTACAATGTTTGATTTTATTATACCCTAAATAGAGTATTGTTTATTACTACCTTTAAAACTTTTGACCATCTTACCTCCCATAAAGTTTGTCTTTCCTTGTCATTCAGAACATTAGACAATTATGATATACCTGTTAAACACTGCCCCTTCCAACTTCTCCCTCAATAACCATAAGAAGCTAGTCTTGACTGTGTTCTCTACAACTTATATCATGACTGTGTAGATGACTCCTATATCTGATGACTTCAGTATCAGTCTGTTCAGTGAATATTTCTAGTTGATTAGTCATCTGTATGATCTGCTGTTGCCCCAAAGTGAGCTTTGTATATATTACCACAAACTAATTCATCCTCATTTATATTGAGAGTGTTACCATTTCCTTTGTTCAGAATATCAGAGCTTTGGTGTATTCACTGGGTTTTTCTTTTCTTTCTTTTTTTTTTTGTGCTGGGGATGGAACTCAGGGTTTTGTGCTTGCTAGGCAAGCACTCTAACCACTGAGCTAAATCCCCAACCCCTTCTTTTTCATTTTTATCAACAATTTGTGAGTCACGCTTAGCTTCTTGATTTTATCTTCACAATGTATTTTGTAACTTGTTCTTTTTTCCTATTCCTCTTGCTGGTAGTCATTTACCTAGTTTATTATAATAGCTTCCTAATTAATCTCTTCACATCTTTCTTCTCACGTTCCAGTTTATATGTCCTGCTGTTGCCAGATAAACCTTAAGGTAATAATCATGCCATATTGCTATTGAGAATCTTTCAGGCCTTTTGAATGTTGGTGGATTACAGAAAAAACAGAACTCTTTACAGTGGAATATAAGAAACCTTTCTATTATAATAGTTCCTAGTGACCATCCATATTCATTATTGCCATACATCTTACCTATGTTCTGGTCAAACTGAATTATTTCTTTAGGAATATTACCAGTTCTTTAGTGCCCAGAGCAAAGTCTGCTTAGAAGCTTTGTTCTACCACATTGGCAGTAAGGAATTTTTTTCTTAGCTAGAATACCATGACTCTTTCTCTTACCACATTATGTTTTTATATAAGGCTATCTTAGGCATGGCTTCTCTTCTGTACTAGATTGTAAACTTGCAAGCAGGGACTATGTCTTAACTTTTGTATTCTCCACAGCTTTTTGTATCTGGCAAGTAAGGCCTTGATAAATATTCCCTAACAATGTATAAACATGTTTAAGATGACTGTATAATAAGTGGAGGGGAATAAGAAATTATCCTAGGGGCTGAAGTGTGGCATATAGGAGGTTCTGGGTTCATTCCCCTCCCACCCCCAAAGAAAGAACTAAATTGAATGGGATTGTCACGTAGCTCATTTGTAGGTCCCTTGCCTAGCATTTGTGAGGCCCTGGGTTTGATCCTCAACACCATGGGGAGAAGAGAAGAGGGGAAGTGGGAGAGCTAGTTAGGGTACAAGTGTATCTGTCACAAATCAGCAATTAGTTATTAGTTATTACTGCTTGTTACTCTTATTCTCTCCAGAGTTAATTTATTAACTCTTAGCAGCTATCGGCCTTAGAAACCATTAACTCTTAAAAAGAAAGTGTTTTGGGTGGTCAGAGTATGATATATTTGCATTTAAATTTTTTTTCAATTGTCTTTATATACTTAGTGCTTTTAAGTAACACTGTCTGCAAATTATATATAATTTCCTCTCTTAATCTCTCAACAGGCACGATTTGTGCCCACTCCACCTCCAAATCACCTTAATTTCAAATCAGAGGGCACACTTAGTGAACAAGACTGGCAAGCACATTTCAAGGCCCCATGTGGGGTTGATATGTCTCAATTCGAGGTATGTTATTCTTTTCTATTTAAATCACTTGGATATTCTCATATGCTTTCACTGCCTAGTTATATGTCTCTCTTACCTAATTATTCTTTTTCCCCACCCTTTTACTATCTTTCCTATTCATCCTCATTCTATGAAACTCACATATTTACTTGATTCCTAACACTTCTCATCTCTGATGAAACTGTTGTAAGCAGTAGATTTAGTGGCAGTTGTTTGACTGGTTCTGATTGTGATAAACTATTTGCCTTCTTTTGTCTTTTCCTTTCTTTCTGCTCCTTTATTTTTCTTTTCTATTATCTTTCTTTCCTACATAGATGTAAGGCTCATTTATTGTTACTAGTATTTTTAGTAGTAGTACTATTAATATTTGTAAACTTTTAGAACTGAAATGTAACATACTTTTAGAAAAGCACACAAATTTTAAATGTACAGACTTAATGTATTTTTATAAAGTGAATGTACCCAGGACTGACAACTACCTGGAGATAAGCAAATTTGCCTATGCTCAGAAGCTTCTCTTACACCCTTACCAACCACTGTTCTCTACCAAACATAATCACTATTCAGACCTCCCAAGCCACCTCTTAATTCTTCCTGTTTTAAACTTGCTGTTTAGTGGGTTTCTGGCATCTTCTGTATTCCTTAATTTTGAAAACAATCTCTAAGTTCATTCAAATTTACTTTGTTTCAACATTTTTCCATTTAAATATGTATGTATACAAAATAGTCTTTGGTTTTATAATGATTTTCAAACTTTTAAGTGTACTGGCATTTCATTCTTTATTTTTTAGGTTTGTGAATTGCATATACTGGATTATTATCTATTGACTTCCTTTTATGTGTGATAACTCTAAAGGCAGTGTTGTATTTTTAAGTAATTTTGTAAAGTATTAAGCTCTACCCGGCAACATGATTTTCTCGGGTGTCCACGAATCTCAATCTTCTTTTCTGACAGTAATCAAAACTATTATTATGATATTTTTGCTGGAGCTGCAAAAAGCTGTGGCTTTTCAGTCCACAGTCTCTAGAAGGAAGTAAATAAAAAAATTAATATTATCTTTATAGTACTGGACTAAGTAATTCCCAGTGCATCCCACCTCCCAACAATAGCCCTCTCCCATTCCTTTAAAGAAAGACATCACTGGTTATTTTTGTCCAGAAGATTTTCTCATGAACTATTGTGGATTATGGTAGAAAGAAGCCACTGTCATTGCTTCTATTTAGAAAAGAGTAAAATCACTTTTCTGTTTTTAAGCCAAAACAAGGTATGTGAAATGTTTGATCTTTTGTGGGCAAGACATTCATGTTGACTAAAGATGCTTTTGTATCTGGGAATCTTGATTTCAAGGATTCATCATTAACCTAACATTTTGTAAACTACCTTACCTACAACACCCTACTCAAATCTTTTCATTGTCTTATTTTTATAGTATATTAAAGGATTATGGCATTTGAATATTTTCTTGATATGTTACTATGAAATTGAGCTGCATTACAGATTGTTCTTGTTGGCACAAAGTGTCAATTGGAGCATTTTTTTCCTTTTGTAGAAGGCTGGTGACGCTTTCAGTATTATTTACTTATGGAAAATGTTCATGCCACTGTTTGATGTGATTTCAACCTGAGTCTTCTTCAAGCCTTGTGTTAGGAGGCCTGTGATGGTTGGTCATGTGATGATTTTTTTTTTATTTTGTCTTGTTTTTTGCAGTACTGGAAATGGAACATAGGGGCTCTTGGGTGCTAGGCAAATGCTTTATCACTGAGCTACCTCTTAGCCTTTTTAAACTTTGTAAAGTTCCCCAGGTTGGCCTTGAACTTGAGATCCTCCTGCTTCAGCCCTTAGAGTAGCTTGCATTATGTCTGTGCATTACTATTCCCAAGTCATACTGATGTTTTAAGTGTAAGAGTTTTTTCCTTTAATGTAAGTGACTTTTTTTTTTTTTTTGGTATAACAGTTGCCATTACTTTTTGTCATGTGCTTTGATGGGGTATTCCAATGAGTAAACACTAGAGCATGTAGGATGTACAGTACTTTGGCAGAAAACTAACCAAAAACTAAAGGCAGGCATGTATGTCTTATTTACAACTTGGACTGTGATCTTGTCCCCTGAAATCTTCAGGATTTTCTGGCTGAGGCTTCTGTATGTTGAAATGCCTAGCCCTAGCTGCCAGAGCCATCCGGCAAAGGTGTGGTCGTAAATATGAACTAACACGTACAATTCTAACACAGACTCATGCAGGAGAGACAGGCCAGTTAGTAAGACTGGCAATGAGAGATAACATAATTTTTGGTTCTTTCACTGGAGTCCATAAAGATCCTTCTTAAGTACAGTTTGAATTAGTTAATCCATGAACTGTTAACCAAAATTTATGTCCTAAGTTTTCAGAAGAGTAAGTCAGAGAATAGATGTCTCCAAAGAGGAAAATTTAAAGATAACTGAAGACGCATAGTTCTTTCATTTATGGGCACTACATTAGATTCAGGAGTTGGCATGCATGTATCATTTTTTTAGTCTGAATTAAAGGCTGCTACGTTCAGGTTTGGCTCAATCATCTGATAAATTGAAACATGAAGGAGAATTGTTAATTAAGCAAGTAAAGTTTTTTTCTTTTTCTTTTTTTTTAGTTTTTTTTCTAAATTTTATTTTAGTGGTATATTTTAGATACACATAATGATAACATTCATCATAGAGAATTTGTACCTGTACGTGATATATCTTGCTGCTGCTTTTTTTCCCATTCCCCTTCCCACCTTTCAACCCCTGTTCCCCTCATTTTACAAAAGCTTTGTTTACATTTGTTTCTATTTTTTCCTTGTCTTCCCTTCCTTTCCCCTTCCCTCCTCCCTTGTTCCCCAAATTTTCTAGTTTCCTTAAAATTTAAATAGAAGGATCCAACTAGTACTCCACAAGTTTTCACAATCACCAAATGTCACTGCTCAGGAATACTTGGCTATTAAAAGATGGGTGTTTCATCCCTTACGAAGATAGTAACGGAAAAGAATTAGGAGCCAGTTGGAGAACAGTGACTTGGATAAAAATATTAGATGAATTTTACTTATGAAGATAAGTACTTTCATGAGTAAAGATGACAGGTCATATAAGAATTGTATTTTAAGAGCTTCTTTTTAATCTCCCCTATTTCCCTTTCCCGAAAGCATGCAGGTATAGTAGAGTAATATTTCATCTCTGTGTGTGTGTGTGTTTAAAGGGAGGTGAATGCTTTACTCTCATGTTACATCTGCGAGTCAAGGAGAAGCAAGCAGCTTAGATTATGATATAATTATTCACAAAGGGAACACCTGAATTTGAATTATTGTTAGTTTTTTTTTTCTATTTTCATAGTGAGTCAAAAAAAATTTCCCCCTAACTTCACATAGAAAATAAAACTTTATACAATAAAGTAGGAATGGCAGGTTTCACAAGGGAAAAATGCTGCTGTCAACTTTCTCCTCAGGAATATGGAAATTTGGGTGGATTATCTGTTCAGAAGAGATTTCCTTTATTAATTCTTTCTCTTTTTTTTCCACTTAAGACATCTGTTAACATTTCACACAGTCCAACAGATGTTGTGAGGCAAGTCCCATACTTTGTTCTCAAAAAAAATGACATGTCCTCAATTGGTTGCCCCACCTCTGTGACTGAGTCCAGCCTGCTACTTCTGTATAATTTGCATATATTAAATTATATACCTTAATGCATTATGAATTTTAGCTTCAACATTATTTTATATGGTAAAATCTGATTTGATTAGAAATTAGCTTATATGTTGCTCTACATTTGAGAGGGGAAAACATTATTAAAATTTCTTCTGAGAATGGCAGCTTGAATTTATACATCAGATTAGATAGGCTGTTAACATTTTTTTCTATAAAATAAGTGAATTACAAAAGCTTGAGTTGTTTCACTATAAGGAAGTGCTGATTGTCATGCGATGCGGAGCGTCATTTTTATTATTTTGGCAAGAACAGGGACAGTTTTGTCTTGACAAGCCATTAGATGAATACCAGCATGTGTCACATGAAAAACCACTGATCTTTAACCCAGCTCTGTACTTAACCAAGCCTTGAAAATGAATAGTGAATAAAAGAAGAGCAAAGGCCAGTTTACTGTCATTACAGATTACAGAATCTGTTAACAGCTGCTGAACTGAACCCAGGGAATTACAGGTATTGTTCTGTAAACCAGCAGAAGTCCTAAAGAGGCCTCTTAAATTGTGTACAGAAATTGTGTACAGAAACTATACATTTATTTTACATTTGCTCAAGATTTACATTGTTGGAAACAAAGCTAGAAAAAATTAAAATCCTTGAGTAGTTTCTCAGGACAGCACAAGTATCCCTTTATCACAAAACCATACATATTTACATAGAATCTTCTCCATGAAATTTTCCTGCTCCTAGTTCCAGTGGATTTTTAAAGAAATTAAGTATTGGAGGTTGGGGATTTAGCTCAAGTGGTAGAGCGCTTGCCTATCAAGTGCAAGGCCCTGAGTTTGATCCCTAGAACCACCCTCCCCCCAGAAAAGAAATTACTAAGAAGAAAATCTATGCAGTATTTCCCCCTTTAAACAATAACAACACCAACAAAACAAAACCTAGCTCACAATCATATATACAAAGCAAAATCCTCTCACTTCCTTCTTCAGGTATGAATTGTCTGATTTTTACGTCAATATGTGATTTTTCTTTTAGCAAATAGAAGACCCTAAAGCTACCTCAATACTCAATATTGAAAAGATCAGTTACATTTTAAAGTCAGTTGTGGGAATTATTGCTTACAGAGCTAACAAGAAAGAATACACTTTCTTACTCTGCTGGTGGAATTGCATTGTGCCTCCCTGATGTCTTGTTATTCCATACTAACTGAAATGCAAATTCTTTGTAACTAATTGGATCTCATTGAGGGTACCCGCGCAGTGTGCAGTTATATACAAAAAGGTTTTTGAAAAGTAAAATTTTCCTGTAATTATAACTTTTAATCACTATCTGGAATATTAGTGTCTATAGTACACATTTAGAATGTATATATCTGATTTTCTAAACAGAGTACTCAAAAGCATGAATTATCAAATGCTTGATAAGATGGCAGCTCAAAAGTTACAGGATAGATGTTTAATTGCAGCAGTCTGTAAATTGGATTTTATTAAAGTCCTATGAAAATAATGGCTTTTTTAAATTTAGGATTCAATATCCTAGAATCAGTTTACTGTACTGAAGGCTTTTTAATAGTGCAGTTCTTTTCTTGGAAGATTTAAAATGTTAAAATATCAAAACTCACTTCCAAAAGCTGTTGCCTATTTTTCCCTTCAGTTCTCCAATCTACTTTACCACTGTAAAATACATTTGAATTTCTTAGTTGGTCTATTTTCACTGTATATTGTGATAAGGGGAAGGTACTCATATATCTTTAACAACTTGGGTACTATTAGACCTAGTTTGTGTACCTCTTAATTTACATGGTCCACCTCTCATCAGTAAATGTAAGAATGCTGTGACACATTAGTGTGTAGTACTTGTGATTCTTTAACCTGAAATACATTGATGGAATCAGGATAACAAAAAGCAGTCCTTGTGGAGGTGATGTCTATCTCCATCACCCTAGTTTTAAATAACTTCGATACAAATGATTTCAGAGAGTTATTCCAGAATCTGTAGAATATGTAGGTAATAGAAAAATTTAAAAGACATCTGTGCATGTTGGTGTATTTTTCGGATGTGTGTCCTTAAAATGATAAAGTCTCTCATTTGCTAGATAAAAAATTGTCACAAGGTCAAGGAGTCTACACTTTACATTTTATATGGAAGTGAGTGGCAAGTTCAAATCCTGTATGTTGGGACTTTCCAGGTTCAAATTTGTATTAAAATTTACTTCAAATAAATGTGAGAAGTTTAAAAGTCACAAAGCACTATATGTGTACATTTGAAGTTTTTTGTTTTATCTTACGCATTTATTTATGGTTAAGTCTTTGGGTTGTTGTCTCTTACTGTAACAAAGCCTATCTTTGTAAACTAATCTTATAAACTAATTAAGATGTTGGTTGATGAAACTCATTTAGCAAGTACAGTATATTTGTTGTGAACTAATATTTTTAAACCCTAGATACCCTAGTGTGAAGGCACGGATATGGTAGTAAAATCCAGGTAATAGTTACATTGCAGACCTGTTCAGCTAGACCAGCCTTTAGACTCTCCTGTCTGAAAGAGCCCAGTTTGCCTACTCTGGGTAGCATTTTGTCAGAAGACTGCTGGCTGGGCAGACCAGATTTGGATGTATTAGCTAGTCAGCCTAATAACCCTGTACAGACTGTATTGATTTTCTAGGAGAGAGTTTATGAACTAAATAAACTTGGGGTTGGTGTCTTAATAAACTGCTTCTCTCAGTCTGTCACATTTAGTTACAGAGCTGTGCAGTTTAGGGGGAAAAAAGGCTAATTCTGTTACAGATTGTTCACAGCAGGGTCTCCAAATTAGCCCTTTGTTTTGTAACGCCACCTTGCTTGGGCTCGCTTTGAGCACATTTCTCAGTTTTGCCCTAATGAGTTGCAACACTGATAATGTGGCTGATGATCTTTCATTGATTTCACTATCACTTGCTTGTCTGGTAATTGATCCGTTGCTGAGCCTCTAGTTAATTATATCGGCTTTGACATGGCCCGGTCCATGGGGAATTTCAAGTCTTGCAGAATAACAGTTTTAATAAAAGAGTCTATTACTGCAGGTGCTTGCTGCTGCATGCCAGTTGATTTTTGTGTTGTGTTGTGTGCGTGTGTGTGTGTGTGTGACAGAGAGAGAGAGAGAGACAGACAGACAGACCTGGGAAAGAAAAGAACTGCAGAACTGAAAGAAAAAAGGGGTAGGGGCTGGAAAGAGAGGAAGAGGGAGTGAAAGAGAGAAGGAGGGGGAGAGCCAGAGGTGAGAGAACACGCAGGCAAACTGATACAACATAGCTTGAGTGGAGCGAGGAGGAAGCTTGCTATTGACAGTGTCCTTAAGCCTCCCACAAATAACAGCCATTAGTGGGAAGGTCAGGAGCTGAGCAGGTAGCTTGACTGAGGCACTGAGTGCCACTTCAGAAATCAAGAGGCTAGCAAATTTTAGAGGGAGTTTAAGTGGGTAATAGCTAGCAGTAAAGGTACAGTCACCGTTGACAATTGACTCATAGGGGTTTTTCCTGCCCTCCCCCCTGAAGAATATTTTTATTGACCACAGGTGGACTTAATATATTTTAAGGCAACAATTCTTTGGGTTCCTGTTTGTTTCCTCTCAGATATTGAATTTGCTTCTTTTGAGACTTTTTTGTACTTAATGGTGGTGAACTGGAGGGAAGTTTAACAGAAAAGCTTTCAGGAGATGTCTGTTCTAGTAGGGAAGGCACATTTGTGTCAACATAGTGTACGTTTTCTCATCTTTTCTCATTGTCCACTAATGACACAGAGCTGCCATTGAAGCTCTTTTCTGTTTCTTTTGTTGTTTCAGGGAATAAGGTTTATTGTTATTCTTTAGTTAAGAAGAAGCAAGGAAAGTGGTACATTTGTCCTCGATATTTGTAGGTGGTTGAAGATTAATGTTCCTTACATTTTAAGTTTAGGAAGGATAGTTTTTTTCTGCTGACTACTTTTATGAGATGGCATGAATTTAGCTTCCTATTTTGAAGTTACAATGTTTATGTACAGTGCATTTTGTTCACTTCTGATTTTCCATAAATAAGAGAGAGAAATACCATCTAATAAATAGATGTTTTCTTTTAAAACTGGTTTAATTAAAAATATGACTTGCTGTTCAGGCTATATTTCATCAGGTGGGAAATATTATAGAATTTTCCATAGAGATCCTGGATGAAAAATGGAGTTTTTATATTCATTATTTTCTGCCTAGAATGGGACAGGCTCTTTTGCTTCATCTTTCCCTTTATGTTTTGAGAAGATATTGTAAGTGCTTAATCTAACAAAGGATTTTGTTCTACTTTGGAGCTGTAAGGGCAGGTACCCTTTTTTTTGCCACTCAGTTTCTCATTACTTAATCTTCAATTTAGTAATTAATAGCCTCAGGTACCAAATTGTAGTATATACTTATTTTGCAAATGTTTATGGTACATCTTCCACTTTAAAACTGCTAGGTTTACTTATTTATTCTTTAGATTATAAGATCAAGTTTGTATGTAATTATTTTCTCTGTGAGTTTATACAGTATGTAGTTATTTTAGCCAAGCAAATACTATGAGTTTTAGCAGCTAACATTTAGAAGACCGAGCTAACTTTATGTTCTCTTCCAGCCTAGTATTTTACTTTCTTTCAGTGTAATTAAAAAAAAATAAGAATGACAGTTTTACAAATGTTAAAGACTGGTGTCAGATATTGTAGGATACATCAGAAAGCATTGTTGGGGAAAATTCCCCAAGAAGGGCCCTCACTTCCCCTCATGCTGTGCAGTGACGGAGCACTGCTTGGAGTGTGCGTAAGTGTGTATGTATCTGTGTATCTGGAGAGGAGTAAGTGCAGGGTGTCATTTGGTGCCTGACAGTGGAACAGTGCAGTTGACTCTTAGCTCTGCTATCCAATGACATGCAGTGGCTGCGGGTTTGAAGCTGATGGTTGGGTCTCCAGTGCAGCCTGCACACCTGACAGGCAGCTGTTAAACCAAGTAAAGGCAAGCTTGGGGAGTCACAATCTATGCATAAATGATAGGGATATCTGTGCAGAAGGTGCGAAGGAAGCTCTGACCCCTCTCCTCCCCAAAACTCCCCCTCCCCAAATGAAATGCACAGTTCAGCCAGCTTAACTACACTACACTCCTGCTACTGGCTGCCAAGAGGCTCAAAAAATCCACCTTCACTTTTCAGTCAGAAGAGGCAGAAGTGGATGTGAGAGAAAGAGAGACACAGAGAGACAGAGAGCCAAGGAGGGCAAGAGACTTGACTTTAAGAGACTCCTATACTGACAACTCCATGCAGTTCGGAACCAGAACAACTACGGCTGAACCAGGGTTCATGGGGACATGGCAAAACGCTGATACTAACCTCTTATTCAGAATGTCCCAACAGGTAAGTTACTTTCTTCTTTTTCTTCTTCTTCTTTTGATTTTTTTTTTAAGAAGCCTTGAATTGTTATGTGCATTTTTGTTTCTGGTATTTTTCTTTGTAAATATTTTTTAAAATTGTGATCACTTCACAGGCTCTGTTTTGTCATAACTGTGTTCCTGGAATGTGCAGGGTTACTTCATGGTTTCCCGGAGGGCTCCTTAAAAGAAAAAGGGGGAAAGGATACTGAAGCAAAAGAAAGCAAAGGCATTTGTTGCAAAGTTTCACAGTACAGCCTGGGTCCTGCAAGGACTTGATTTCTTTGTATTCTGTTAAACAAAACAAAACAAAAAAAGCAAAAGCTACCACCCAACAAATGTCTGTTTTTCTGGCTGCACAAATCACTTGGCCAAGTGTTTGCTATCTCGGAGTAGGTTCAGCAGCCAGTCATAAAATCTAGGGGCCCCTCATAACAGCCTGACTCTGACTTCTTGTGGCTGGAAGCAGCTTGATTGAGACCTGCGGAGAGGAGGCTGTGGAGGCTTTAGCCGCCGGGTCAGCGCCCAGGGTGCTGAGAGGGAGAGTGGCCCTGCAATCGCTCGGTCCCTGCGTCCTTGCCCGCTGGTCGCCTCAGCGCGCGCTCTCCCTGCCCTGCACTTCCCTTGCCACGCCGGTTTCCCCACGCCTGCCCGCCGCCACCCGCCGGCGCACTCACAGTCGCGCAGCCTCGGCGTCCTCCCCAGAGCCGCTCCTCTGTCCGGGCTGTGCCGGAGGCAGCTCGGCACACTAACTCTGCTGTGTGAGCCGGTGTGAGAATGTGAGGCTGGCGGGAACTGATAATTAATCACTGGGCCAGCGGCTCGTACCAGGCGCTCCGCGATACGCGCCGTGCTCGCGGGCTCCTTCCTCTTGCACAATTGCTGGCTGTGCGGCTCCGCGGGGGAGCGAGGGTAAGAGGAAGCGAAGGGGAAACAACCCAGAAACTTTCATCTTGGACTGTGCTCAAGTGAGGGAGGGAAGTTCCGTGGTGCCTCCCTCCTAGACACGTCTTGCTTTTTCAAAAGCCTACACTAGACCCACACAAAGCGAGAGTTAGTTTATCATCCACAAAGCACGCAAGTAGGACTGACAGATGCACTTGGACTTTACATCGCGATTGTTTAAAAAAATAGTTTCCCTCATTAAAAAAATATTGCAAATGCTGTTTTAAAACCTTTTTTATCTGTAATAGTTTACAGACTTAAATACTTTGAATTAGATTTTTTAAACTGTTGTTAAGGAAGGAAAGAGGACAATTTGCTAGGCTATAGACTGACACAGTTTTAGAAATACGTCTGCCAAAGACAGTACCACTAGCCAGTGTCTTGTAACATCTATCTGGCTAACAGTTTTATCACAGTTCTAGATAGGATAAATGCATCTGTATAAAGTGTATTTTGACATCCTGTAGAGGGACCCTGATTACTGCTGATACAGTAAGCTGGGGTTTAAATGCAATCAACATAAACTCAATAAAGCAACTCTTTATGTGCAGTTTTCCGTTCTTTATAGTGAAAAGTTCATTTCTTGGAAGAGATGCTCCTTGTCACTGAAGAACGCTTTTGAGAGCTGTTTGTCTAGAGTATGGTCCTGCCTGGGTGCCTCTCTTTTTGGAACGCAAACTATTTTCACTAACCTTAGAACTAAATAACTTGTGCCACACTTTTAAAATTAGATGTCACCTTTAGGATTTTCCTTGAGCTAGTGTAGTTTTGTGTGGGGTGTATGTGTGTGTGTGTGTGTGTGTGTGTGTGTGTTTTGAAAGGGAAGATTGGTTTAGGTCTCCCTCTAGGTAGAAAAGAGTTAATAAAACCTGATAGACATAATGATCAATTGATAAATGGCTATTGAACCACGTAGATGGTGTTAGATTGCCTCTTTGGCACTAGCCCATTTCTAAGTAGATTTGAGTCTAAGGACACTTTAAGTTGTAGAAAACATTTTGAAAAACTATATCAATTTATAAATTAGGGAAATAATTTTAAATCATTCAGAGAGAAACTTGTACAACTTAAACTATCATGGTGTTTTTAATTCAGCTGTTTGGATGTACAGAGATTCAATTTATGTGTGCCTGTGTGAATGTACAGAGAGCATCAGTTACTTTGAGAATAAAAATATAGGCAAGCCATTTATCCTTAATGTCACCCTAAAAAACTATGTAATATGAATTATATTATTTATTAAACAGTGCTGCAATAAAGGGAGAGATTATAAATTTAAAAACTATTGTGATTGAATTGCATTTTTAAATATGTTTTATATTTTGATTTTGATGTAGTGATTTCTCCCCCTTTTTTCTGTCAAGGTTGAATATTTACCTTCTATGCATTTTTGAAAAGCATGTAATTGCTTCTCGGCCTTTTGGCTAAGATCAAGTGAAAAGCATGTAAAAGAGGGTGTGAATTTACATGTGTGTAGCTTGTTTTCTTCCTTCAAAATGACATTTTAGTTTGTATAAATATTGTGTAAACTTTAAATTCAAACTAAGTATAAGTCTGTGTTTCCACATTTAATGTGTTTGATTCCCTTATAGTCAGCAATGCTGATTCAGTGTGTGTATGTGTGTAAAAGAGACGCTCTTTGATATTTTTTGAAGCCAACAGTTTTGAGGCGTTTTAGTTTCAATATCCACATTAAGCCAGTTTATGTTAAAGGTAAAAGTTTGGCTAATTTAATCAAGGATGTAGAATTCTGTATTTCTCATTTGTAAGGCATAAAGAGGTTTTCTAAATGATTATTTTAATGTCTAAGTAAAAATGTATTTAGCTCAAAAGATGAATAAAACTTATTGGCATATTTTTTATTTTAAAAAGTTTTCTTTAGTAGTATAAATTTGGCATATTTTTTATTTTCAAAAGTTTTCTTTAATAGTATACTAGTATACATTAAACTGTAATGATTTCCCTGATCATTTCTTTGAAAATTAGGAAAGACTGCTTTGTAGGGCTACTATAAAATATTTGAAAGCTAACTTATAGAAAATTTGCCATCAGTACTTAACTGCACAAAACTTGTGGGAAATGTCTCATGAATACTGGAAATTAATAATCTGTGTTTGGATCTCCTATAGGTTAACTAGGAAGTAGATATACAAAAACCCATATCTTTTATATTAGCAAAGTTGGATTTCCTTAAATGTAAATCTTTCTTTCTAATAGTAACAAAAAAACACTGTAGTCTAAAGCCAGTTTAGGTTTGGTGGGATTATGCCTGTTCCCCTCAAGTCTGAGATAAGACTATTTGACTCCATTTTCCTACTTCTCTACATTTTTCTCCCACATTATAGTTTTCTCAAAAAGAATCATTTCTTTGTATATAGATGAATACTTGGGAACCTTAAAGGACATAACTCTTGAGTTTTATAAAGGGAGTTCCCAAAGTCAGTTTGATCAGTGACAGATAGAGAATGACCAGAAACCTTTCACTCTTTTTTTCTCTTAATCTCCTAGAACCTTGTTTTCCCCAGTATAGGTTAATGAGATATTGTTACAAGCAAAAAAATAAGACCTGCTTTTTGAAGCTTTTTTTCTTTTCACACTTTAAAGGTGATTTTTCTATTTTTGTACATATTTTTATACATCAAAGAGGATAGCAAATAAAATTCTTGTAGCTACCTCAAGAGATGGGGTACTCTAATCTATGCTAAAATCTTCAGAAATGAAACCACACAGATAAATGGCGATCGTCCATATTTCACACATTACTAGAGGCATTTACCTTTTATTAATGATGAGGTATATTTAACCTGTTTCAAATAAAATGTAGATTCCTTAATAAGGTCTCTTTTCAGACTTGAATGAAATACTAAATTAGAATTATAAATGACTGTGCATCATTATGTAGTAATTTAGGATTCAGCCAATGATGTAACAAAATTAACAACATAATTTCATTGTGAAACTGTGTCTTATTAAAGAACAACCGTCTGACATTCTTTTACAGTTGCTTTATTTAACTTCATGCAAATATTATTAGTAGTGACATTTTTCTATTGTGCATTAGATTCTCTCATTAGCATGATGTGTTAGTTATCACCAGAGAAATCATTTCCTAGATAGGTGAGGGGCAAACCAAGAAAGCTAAAAATTAAATCAGTGATTTACATTAATACCAGAGCTCGTGCTCACCAGAGATATGACAGAGTAAACCAAACTTTCTTACTAGTATAAAATCTAGCACTTTTCAGGGAAATGATAAATAAAATACAAGTAACATATAACGTTGCTTGGATGCTAGCATCTGTTTAAAAGTATGCTTATATGAATTTTTCTTCCAGCAGTCTGTTGGTTCTTTCCGTTCTTAAAGACAAATACTTCCTCCTTTTGTGGGAACTGTATTTTAAAATGAAAATGATGGTTTTGTCTGAATTCTTACCCCTCCAAAACTAATTTGAATATTTATTCACTAACAATTTAATAGGTATATAGTATTTCTTGTAAGTCACATCATAATTGGATGTTGTGGTTCGATTCTTCTTTATAGTTAATACATTTTTATTCTAAACCCTATCCCACTTAAATAGACATGGCTTTTTACCACAGGATGAATATGCTTATTTAATCAGAGCCCTGAGTAAAACAATTGATAGTTAATGGTCTTTGAAAATGACTTTCACTGCCAGTATTGTCCATCGCTAGGTATCTTTCTGCACTTTTTCTTTCTTCCCTTTTTGCTTCCCTCCTTATAATTGGTGTATTTTGGTAAACATATCTTACCAAAAATGGATTAATTTGACCAAACAATGATCCTGATGCTAAAAATATATGAGGAGGCATTCAATTTTAGCCTGTTGATTACGATGCTCCTACCTCAGATTTCAGTCTCTAATTTTAATGTTTTATTTTGAAGTTTTAACAATAGACATATATTTAGATGTAGTTCTTAATATTCATTCTGGTAATATAATACTAATATTTGGGTAATTGTTAAAATATAAATTGTACCATAGAGACAGGTGCTTACATTTTGGCCTGTACTTGGAAACCTATGGCTAACATGCAGACATCACTTAACAGGTAAAGTTGTAATGGTTGTAATGAGAAAAGGAAGTATTGGTCATATATGTGTGGTATTACATGTATATGTACAAGTGAATGAAAATAAAGCATGCACAATTATATTCTCAGCTGTGTATGCAGCATGTTTTAAACATCTATATAGATAGCAAGTTTATTTTTAACATGGTACATTTGAATGAATTTGAACATAATAGGTTATAATATTTAAATTATTTAATTTTCTCACCTGTCACCTGCAAATAGGTCCCTTGTTTTTGTATAATTTGTAAAGCCTTTTTTAAAGGTGAGTCAAGTAACTGCAGTTGGACACTAAATCCCTAATGGTATAGATACCTTATTTATAATTGTAGGTATTTCTAATAATTATATTTATAAATGTATCTTAACATTCACTGATAAATCCAATTATTCATGCAGAGCTTTATGAAAATTGATTAATGCAGTAACAGGACAGATTTGGGCTTCCACTGTAACACAGCCTCCCACTCCTGTGTCGGGGTTAAGAGCCTCGGCAAATCCTCCCTAACTAATTAGATGCTGAGTAAGGCATCTCTGGGAAGTTGGGGCAAAAGTGAATGGGTTACAGCCAAGGCAGGATTGCAGTGGCTCTAGTGATAGTGAAAGCATTCAAGTTTGCCAGGTCGTTGTGACACAGAGAGCTGATTCCAAAGAACAGTCCGTTACAGATAGTGAGCTGGCGTCATCCACTTCAGTGAAAAACAAAAATCCTAGTGCTTCCTTCCCTCTACCTTATTTGCATTATACACACTCAGTTAAAGAAAGTTGCAGTGGAACCCACTGCTATAGATCTACAGAGCTTTTGGGAAGGTATACCTTATAAACATGAACCAGTAACGATTTAATGAGTCTGCACAGCCAAAGAGGTATTTTCTGATTTTGGTCCTCTAGATTAGAATATAAAAGTGAGTGAAGAAAAGAAGCTGGAATTTGTTTTTACCATCTTTCAATAACATGAACCCTAGCATTAAATTATTTTTAGAGTTAACTTTTCCCCCCATAGAATACTGTCAGAGAACTTTGTGTGAGTAGGGAAAAGTGAATTGTGGGATAACTTTTTTAGTCAAAGAAATTTTCTCTGTGACTCTTTTATTTGTTAACGTTGAAAGAACATGAGATGTAATGGTTCCAAGATTTCCTTTCATGTAAGGTTTAGAGCCTGGGCTCGTTATATGTTCAAGAATGAATTCTTCACTGCTTGCAAATCCTCTTGTACCTTTCATGGTATTTGTCAGCTGCTCAGTGACCACCTTTCTGTAGGCCTTAGTCAGAAAATTGTTTGGGGGGGTGGTTTTATAGAAAATGATAGATATTGCTTCTGTCTGCCAAAGCTGATGCCATTTTTATTTCCAGAAAAGCAGTTGGCTTCCACATTTTGCTTGGTAATTCTTATCTACTGAAGGACATGGGAGACGGGAGAAGGAGAGTCCAGACCCTTTCGAGAAACTTTGACGGCTCGTAAGCTTAAGAGAGAGAAAAAAGGAGCATAATTCAGAACTAACAGCCCTTATATCCTAACAAATAAGCAAGACAATAAATAACAGAAGAATTATTTTTTCTCTAAGATAAACTAGTAAACACACAGGAAAAGTAAGAAGAAAAATTATTCTGAGCAGCTCAAGGTCTAAGAATTTGTGTTTTGTTCAGATGGCATACCCAAAATGATGCCCAGGGCTGTGATGGCCAGATCTCCATGTTTCCTCATTGAGCACAACCTGTACTGCTATCTTCCTCCCCAGGTTTAGAAGAAAGTTTAGAGAATAGGAAAAATAAAAGTATTGATTCTTTTTTAATTTGTACCTTCCCTGTAGGAAGCCTCACAAATTTCATCCTGTACATTCAAACCCTCAGGTGAAAAATTTATGACTGGAGTTCATTTGGGTGAGGACAGTGTGTCGTGTCATTCTGTTCAAACACTGCATGTAGCATTTTATGCCACAGAGTGCAGAGATCAGAAGAGAGAAGCACTGTATCTCTTCTTCGTTCACAGAGGTTTCCTTAATGGAAATGCTCCTGGAAAAACAATGTGCTAAACTAGTGAGCTTCAAAATCAAGTTCCAAGCTTATTAATCATTACTCCAATTTTAAAAAAAGAGAATGGATCATCGATCCTTTAAAAACAAAATAATATCCTTTGGTTTTTCTTTAATTAAACCCATCAGTTTTTCTTTCTTTCTGTAAAGAAAAATAAAATAATCTTAAACTGTAGCAAGTTACTCACTGAAGCAACTTATTCCCTTGAGTGTATCTGACATCTTATTTATTCAGTACTTTGGACTGTAATGTTATTTTGCTACTGTCTTTCGTGTTTATGTGTCTTTGGGGTGTTGATTTATAAATCTTATTCCTATTTGGATGATAGAAATTTACTTAATGACCTAAATATAAAATTAGTTTGTTCTTACTTTCTATTTCCTTTCTCATAGTCCTCATTTCTTTCTCACTTAATTCTCCTTACTCCTCATTTCTCTTATTCTAATTCCTTCTTATTTTCACTGACACTTATAAAAGAATTGAAATGTATCTGAAACTAACAATAATTGAATAAAGCCCAGTTTTCCCAGTTCATCATTCTGGCACAGCTGTGGGAAAGAACAGCCACACACACATGTGTGTAGTGACAGGAGGACCTGTTCCAGCTTTGCTGTAGGAGGGTTCTTTAAGGATATGATAAAAAACATGTCACCAGGGGCTTGGACTTATCATTCACAGGCTTCAAGAGGCAGTTCAGTTTGATCCCTAGCCTGTGTAAGAAAGTACTTAACTGAAGAGAGATTTTGCTTTCTTCTTTTTCTTCTTTTTTTTAAGTAATTCTTTGATTTATCATTTTATGCATTTAGACTTGCATCTGCATTTCCTTAGAAGGAGGAAAAGATAAAAGGTGACACGGTAGGTAGCAGGTATGATTCTGGATAAAGTGTAGCTAGTAAGAGTTAACTGAAACATTTGAAAAAGGAACTGAAATGATAGGAGGGCCAATATGAATGGGTGACATAAAATGAAATTTTAAAACATACAGCATACATAACAGTGGAAGAGAATTCACTGCTGCTTTGTATTTAGTAAACTTTAACTCATTGTCTCATAAGGCATAGAGATTGTTAAAAAGTGACAAGATTAAAAATTACCTTATATGGGAAAGTCATAGCTTACAGTATGTACCTGGTGTGCTGTTGTGTGACTGTCATGAAGTTTTTAACTTGCTTTAGGTGGCTTTTAGTGGTCATTGGCTCTCTAGACACCTTTTTTTCAGGGTCGATAATTTCATGAGAAGAGAGTGTGAACTGGGTGCCTAAAAGAAAAATTTCAAGATAATGAATATTTTACATGACAAAAAATAATTGCTTTCAGCTGTTTTAACATAATAACAAAACTAATATTAAAATGACAATCTCCATTAGCAGGGTTTTAATAATTTTCTTCTCCTTCCATTAAAATTAAAGCAGAAAATATTTCACTGACTAAACATCATTAGGATGACTATTAGGGGCACCTAATCAGGCATGGGTAAAGAAGGCTGCCCTCTGATGTGCCCTCTGCTAGTGCCAAAAGGCGGTGGACATGATTGGGATGGCACTTAAAGATAAGGGAATAATTAAACGATTGAGCATATTCATGAGAGTGTTCGTTCAGTGAGAATATTTGCAAATGTTGTATTTGTGAACCTCAAGTCAGAACCTAATTCAGAGTTACCAGTTTATCTGGTATATTCTCTAATTCTGCTTTTTTTTGAATCTTTATTTTTAGGTATACATACTAGAATATCAGAAAGAACCAAAACCAAAGCCCTGCTCTGGACTTTGGGGAAAGACTTACTGTCTTGCTATGGAAAATACTAAAAAGCCTCTCTTGCCATGTGTTTATGTGTGGCACATAGACACACAGAAACTGTGTAACTGCACCATTGGCTGGTTGATAACAATTTAGTGATTTATTTTTAGGTATGTTGAGATTTTATTAATAGTTGCCTCAAATTCAGTGAGAGTATGGATGGGTTGCCCCAAAGAGGCATCCCCATCCTAGGAATCTCACGGTAATGATGCCTTACACAGTCATGTTACTCCTTGAGCAGAGCTGTTTTGATGGCGCTAATTTGTTATTCTTTGGGAAATAGCATTATTATTTCTTATTTTGTAAATTTCCATTTCCGACAAGAAGGAAATAACAGTTTTCAAATAATTTTTAAGTTTTGAGTTTCAAGTTTTTGAGTTTTATACATTTCAAGTAGGAATTAACCTAGAAAAGAGACACCAAGATGAGATGCTGACTCAGTTTGAAAGGTCTCATCTTTTGCCTTCCAAGCCACTTTACTTTGTTCTTTTGAACACATTTGGCAAGTAATCATAGGACTGAATAAATTTTAAATTATGTTAACAGTCATATTTTCTACTAGAGTTTGCTGTGGAGAGTGATTTTTCCATTTTTACTTTATTTTTGACATTTATTATAAATTAAGAAGGAATGTAGATAGGAAGAGTTAGATGTCCAACATCTGGGAGAGCTGGTTTCACTAGCCAGCCTGGGAACCAGAACTCTGGCTTCATACAGGTGAGATATGTTACAGGAATAAAGGCTTTGTGCATATAATGAAACCCTCCTGCCTGTCAGCTTGGTTTTTCATGCACCACTGTTGTTCAAATAAGAGAAAGAGAATGTTCACAGCCTGTGGTGAGATTAGAGTAATGAAAATGAAGTGTTAATCTGTTGATAGGAGGCACATCCCATGTCCTGCATTCCGGCCACATTCATACATGTATAATGTATTCCATGTTTTCTCATCACTAGAGAGGCCTAGATGTTCATTATATTAAAAACATCCTTTTGTTAAAAGTGAGAAGTTGGCTGCTCTGACTTGAATAAATAGTTATTTTAAATAATTTCTTAATAAACTAACTGGTGCCTACTTTCTGAGGATTCTGATAACCAGTTGCTCTTGTATGTGCCACTATTCTTGCACTTCTGATTTTATTTCTTTATAAATTCAGAATATGAAAGTGATCCTCGGAATAAACCTATGTTAAGGTACACTTTCATAGAAATCAGTGCCTGTTAGAAAGGAGTTGAGTAAGAGCAATACCTTTCTCTCCATATAATACAGATTAAATAAAATTTAACATTAATTATTTTATGTTTTATTTTTCATCTTAAAACAATACAGTGAAATAGAAAAAGGAAACATCAGGAGTCTTCCAGAATTGCTTTTCATATTTGCAATCAGTTGCTATATATGAACCTAAGGAGATGAGCTTCATGCATTGGTCAGCCTGGAAAAGAACTATGTTCTTTCATAACATTGTCTTTCTAGAATGGTATAGAAGGTAAATCAACACAAGTATACTGAAATATACTTTTCCTAGAATTTTTGGGGGGTGCTGGGAATTGAACCCAGGGCCTCATGCATGCTAGGGAAACATTCTATTACTGAGCTACCTCCTTAGCCCCCTTTTCCTAGGATTATTTTTTATTAACCATTTTAGTAATTTTTAAGTTTTAAAAAAACCTATGCCTTTAAAAAAGAAATGAGTTTTATTTTAGACTATGGCCCAATGTTTTAAACAATAGTGTGAAATTGTTTCTGGGCCCTTTATGCTAGCGTATAAAATTATCAATTTAAGAAGCACTTTATGAGATGATTTGAAAAGAACTGTAAAAGGAGAAGAGAGAGATATATTAATAACTGAATTCCAGGTGTCTGTTTGTAATTGCTCAAATTTCAAACATAATGGAAATTAAGGAAAAACGTTTCCTATAAGGAATTTATCATACTGTCACTTAGGTATCAGGCCTAAAAGTGCATTCATATAGTTCATATTCAGTATTTTCTCCTTTCCTGTTCATGTAGGAGTTAAGGAGTGCAGTATGATCATTATGACTTTGTGAACTGTTTACTTAAAGTTGTCGAAGTTGTCAAGAATCAAAAGAATTTGGGTATTAAAATCTGATTGCAAAGTAAATTTGTCATATTTTCAAGGATTACTTTCTTTAGGTAAAGATGGCAGGAAAATGTTTCCCTTAGGAAGCAAACATCTAACTAAAAATCTTTCAAACCCGTGGTCCAATGATGAAACATAATTTAAAAAACACTATGCTATAGTGTATCTAAATCTTACTCTAATAAATTGATATATGACTGATCATAATCTGGTTAATACAATTTACATGAAACTTTTAAGCATTTTTGACTGTGGTAATACGTCAGAGATAACCTGTTTTTAATATAGTTTGATGAAATGAAGGAGTACTTTCCCTCCTAAAAAGGATATTTTAATTTGTTATAAAATCCAGTAGTCGGTAGAAATGATGTTGTATTGTGGTTGATTAGAAATAGTGAAACAAAATATTTTCTCCTCCCACTTGCTTTCAGTTAAAAGGAAAAGCAAAAAGAAGTGTACGGTGAAAGTTTTCATAGACATCTGCTTTTAAGTAATAGTAATTTTTAAAGAAATATGCCATGACTTGTTGAGTCATTTGAACCCACAGTAATAGCTATTTAATGTAAGTATAAATGTCAGATGGTGTCATACACATGGAGCCAGAGATGATCAGTATTTGTTTTGATAATACTCACGCATCTTAAATGTTGATTTTTAAAATTTACCTTGAAGACATATCCTATTTTCAAATTAGGGTCCGTTTTCACTTAAGCACGTGATAGCTCTAGCAAAGGAGCTGCAGAAGTGTTAACATGGAAAGAAACAAAATGAATGTAGATCTGAGTAATAGCTTGATGTGAGCATCTTTTCTGGGCTACAGGGAAGAATGTAGTTGATTTGAAACCAGTGTAGAAGTTATTGCACCACTATATAAGGGTCGGCGTCAGTTCTGGATTTGCTATTTAAAACATTTTAAAATTATGATAATGAGTCTTCTTTGCTTCACACTGATATCTTAGTGAAAAATTGTATTTTGAAGTGAAATCTGCTACCCATTGTCATACATGGTATAAAATCAAGAAATATGTTTTTTAAACTCTCTCTTCCTAGAACACCCTTTTCTATCTCTTCCACAAACTCTGCAAACTTTCTGTGGAATAATGTCAAAGTGTAAAGATCAAGAGTTGCCTACAAAGGCCCTGTGGAGGTAATGAAAATTAAACCCCTGGAGTGGACTGCTAGTAGGTACTGTGATGTGCCAGAAAACTCATGTCTCAACCCCAGTGAAGTGGCTGCACCTTAGTCCCAGCCAGTCAGTGTCAGGTGAGAATGCAGGCTCCAGAGTCCCTTTTCCTTTTTAATGAGAAGCCAGAAATCCAATTTTTATGTGAAATCTCTTGATTTTGAAATCTTGGCAACCTATCCAAATATTTTTAAAACCATGTGGTCCAAACAAAACTCATCTGCAGGCTATATTCAGCCCACTGGCTGCCAGATAGAAACCTCTGTTTTACATAATATTTTAATGGATGAAGATAATAGTTTCATTGCATGTGATCATTCTTCTTGGGAATTCCCCGCTGGGCTGTACTGAATTCTTTTTTTCCCCCCACAATTAAAAAAGTTTAGTAGGGGCTAGGGATTTAGCTCAGTGGTTACAGTGCTTGCCTTGCAAGCACAAGGTCCTGAGTTTGATCTCTGGCACCACACAAAAAAAAAAAGTTTAGTAGATGTATTTCTTGTGTTAGTTTTGATGTATATATAGTCTTTTCCCTTATAACCCATATCCAAAGGGAAATATATTGGCAAAATTGTCAAGTTATTTGAATACAGGTGGGAACATAAGAATTTTAGAACCATATGTAAGAAAAGATTTCTAAATTCTGAGAAGAACCTGCTGTAAATAGAGAGGGAGGGAGCAGAAGGGAGGGGCGGGGAGAGGGGGGAGAACCAAGATGTATCATGTATAGGTACAGAATAAATGTAATGAATGTGACCAATGTATGTAGAATGTACCAATACATGTTCTTGGTTTAAAATAAATAAATAAATAAATAAAATTCTGAGAAGAATCTCATGATTTGTGTAATTGAGGTAGATGAAAAGCTGAGTTCAACTATTAAAAGCTTTTCATCTCACCTTTAAGCAGTAGATTCTTGGCCCCGAATCTTTGTGGGATTGTTATAATTTACTGGGCAATTGATTATGATGTCATGAGGAGGAGATGGACCACAAGGGGAAAATCTTACCCATACTAATTCGTGCAAGGCCAATATTTTATCTCTCCTTCAAGAAAACATCATTTATATTGTATAAAATGAAGTTTTTCATTGTCTGTCTATATTTTTTGAAGGGCTCTTTAAAAGAAATAATCTATTCATAATTGAAATTCTCTAGGCAAATCAGATATCAACATTTGCAACAAAACAGGTAATTAATTGGTTAGAATTTCAAATTGAAGGTTATCTTGTTACTGATTTTCATGGGAACAGGAAACAAGAACATCTTGTTAAAATGATCTACACATGGGGCCTAGGCGTGCTTAGGTTCTGTCTAGGGTCATCTTGATCAGTGTCAGTGGACAGTGTCAGAAGCCAATCAGATGGGAGCCATCTCCGTTATAAATATAACATGCAGTTGGTTTACTTCCAAAACTGCAGAGAATAGCTGAACTGGAGATAAGACCAGAGATTAGGGGCTAGGTATTTAGCTCAAGTGGTAGAGCACTTGCCTAGCAAGCTCAAGGCCCTGAGTTTGATCCCCAGCATCCCCCCGCAAAAAAAAAAAAAAAAAAAAAAGACCAGAGATCAACACTTACTGCTATTCTAATAAATCAGGTATTTCAAATCAAGAAATCAAGAGCTGGTGCAGCTTATAGAGAAGTATCTGTCAGTGTGTCAGCGGGACATTAGTGTGATACATTCAAGAAGTTCAGCATCAGCACAGCTGTGACTTAAAACTTGGAGAAACCTTTCAACTGGGAATTAGATAAAATATCTTTAATACAAGGGGAGGAATGCACTGAAGTAAAGGGTTGATGACAAGTGGAGGATAAAACAATATACTATTTTAGATGCTATTAATTTTTATCAAACAACATGTAGGCCTTGTGTTTGATAGATAGTTGTATTGTTTCATGTGCCAGGCTATTTTAAAAGTCATTTCTCTTTCTGCTGTGTTTATATAGTTTGAGAATGGTATAATGGGAAGGTAACATGAACAAAGTGGGTGGTGAACGTTATGCCTTTTTAAACTATGGTATTTTAATTTTAGCTGTGCTCACCAAATTGGAACTGTAATGCAGCTTATGGTTCAGAGTAAAGTTTTTAATTGAAAAAAAAATAAATAAAAGGGCAGGCCTTCTAAATACCTTGGCGCTATAAATGCAGTTGTTTACAAGTTGACATTCTTTAGTAGAGGCATGACAGTAGCAACAAGCATCCATATTAAGCCCTAACATTCCATAGAACCATTTCAAGTTTATTGTGAGCTTCAAAGCCTGCTCATCTTTAAGAGAATATCAAGTTTAAGCGTGTCATTTTACCAGTAGTCACACTTAACTTTCTTGAACCAAAAAGTACCTTTTCGTAGTCTGATTTTCTACAGGTGACCCTTGAAATTTCTGTTAAACAGAAATAGGTTTTTTTGACCCATCGTTGCTGCCTTCTTGAATTCTGTAAATCCATTATGTTGACTAAGGTTGGAAATTATCCCTAGATAAAAACAGCACTGATCCCAATTTGTTTAAAAGTCTAAGACAATGACAACATCTTTTTCCAGCTTTATTCCTAGAGTTCAAGTCATTGATCCCATTCAACCCGTTCCCCATTGAATTTTCTTTGCAGTCATTAAAAACGTAGCTGAGGGAGGAAAAAGGACATGTAAAATTGCTAATGCTTAGGTATTTTTCATCATAGAAAGCTAATGATTTGGGGAAGGTCACAGGAGTGCTTAGTCTGATCTCATGGTATACTTTTTAAGGAAAGGAAGTCCTATTTCCTAAATGTGTTGTACTTACCCTTTTGGAGCCTCCTGGTTTTTAAGTTCCTACCTCAGTTAATAAACTATCCCTGTCTATCTCTTGCATCTCAGAGATGGAACTTGACGGACTAGTCAGCATTGCAAAGGTCACCCTAAAGCTATTGGCAGAATACACTGCCCTTTGATGCTCAGCAATGATAATGCTCCGGGAGCAGTTAACTGGATATATTAGACTGAGTAGCTTTCCCAGAATACCGAATTATCTATTTAGTTCTTCTAAACACCTGATAGAATGCTCATTCAAAAGCTATCGCAAGTGTATTTTCAAAAGGAATCTTAATGATACTTGAAATATCAGTGCTTTGGCCATGGACAGGATAACTATGCAGAGTATGTGTCTGTGGTGCTTTTTTGGGTCACTGAAACTACTTCCATCTTTTAGAGTTTTCCCACTATCTGAAAATACTGATGTTCCAACAGTTTTGAAAATTCGGATGTTTAAAAAAGTTTACTTATTTATAGTCTATTTTCTGTTAGTGTCACTTTAAAATTGTGTTTTTGCCTTTTTTAAGGGAAAAAGAAAGCCTTATAAAGTTTCATTTCCTTTCATGTTATTTCCTACAAATAAAAAATATAGAAACAGGACTTCTGGAATCAAGTTATAATTTTGCACATACTACAAAAGTTGATTTCACCTACCTTTTGGTAACTGTAATTTTTTTTTTTTTTTTTTTGGTGCTGGGGTTCGAACTCAGGGCCTCTAACTACTGAGCTAAATCCCCAGCCCTTGGTAACTGTAATTTAACAATGTCAACAATTTTACTTAGAATCTATTTAAATTATATTCAGAATTATAGAGGAATGATTAAATGATCATGCTACTTACCTGAAAGAGGGGAAGTATATTAGAGAAAAGTTTTTAATTTGTGTGTTTAAAGTGATTTTGGTGGTACCAGTACTCTCTCGATTAAGTTTTCTGTACATAGGTTGCATGTTTATCTTGGCTTTCACCTAAATAGAAATGATTTAAGACCCAGTCAGGATAGTGGCAGACACCTAGAATCCCAGCACTTGGGATGCTAAGGCAGGAGGATCATGAGTTTGAGGCAGCCTGGGCTATGTAGTGAGTCAGAGGTCACCCTGGCCACCACAGTGAGGCCTTGTTTTTTTTTTTGTTTGTTTGTTTGTTTTTTTAAAAAAGAGTAGGGATCCAAAGTGCTAAGGTGCTTCTGACTGCCACTGATTACTTTTACTTAAGTATGACTTTGGGTCTAATTACTTTCTAAAATGTTTGATTAGCCACATATTTTTCCATCCCTGATTCCGTTTGTCTTGGTAAGTTTGGGTTAGGCATTAGAGTTTCTTCTTTCTTCATGGTCAAAACCAGAAAACGAAAGACTCAGGGAAATCCCTTTAATTTACCTTTTAGTATCTTTGAATAGTACAGATTTGTACTACATTCTTTCATGCATCTATTCGTTTGATTCTTACTGAGCTAGAAAAGCACATCTAAAGTAGGTATATTTATTCCCTCTCTGTCCAAAATAATATAATGGAATCAATGACCAAATTTTCATGTTGTAGTAATTCAGTAAAGACAACTAAACAAAATGATTTAAAGTAGAATGGCTAGCTTTGGGTTCGGACACAACAATATTTGAGAAAAAGATAATGGTGGTAGAGTTTTGTGTGCAGGTTCTTCATGATCTAAATGTTTGTTGAAAGCCCTTTCTTTCTTTAACCTAGAAGTATATTTATCTTAGAATAATAATTACTTCATGCTGTTCAATATTTTTTCTAGTTGACCCATTCTCCAGACCTTTCGAAACTTTTTAAGTGGATGTAAATTCCATTTTAATTAGACCATTGCAACCTAATACTGCAACTAGCCAGGAAAGGAAGAAACATGCTGGATCTTAATACAACCCAAATCAACCATAGCCAGATAATTTGCCTGATCTTTGTAACAGCCCCCTTCCCTACCTCCACAATTAAATGGCCCTGTTGTTCTGGAGTTTCAACAAGACATTTAAGGTTCATTTGGAAAAAAAAATGATCATCCTTTACAAGATTCTTTGCTCTTGTATTCTCTTTCTTTCTTCCTCTTGCCACACAGCTGTCACTGGTATAGGAGAAAGACTGGGGGGAGGGGAGTTGGAGGAAGCCCTGTTCAAATCGTGTCACGTAGCACTAATTCATCTGCTCTCATTAGAGGGAGCGAGGGACAGCAGTGATGGCCAAGAGCTGCACTCCACACATGACACGCGAACAGTTTGGGGAATAGAAAATTGCTTTCTCAGGAAGCCCAGCCAATTAAGGACTTGACCATATTGAATGTCAAGTGTTAATTTAGGTTTTTCTTCATTTTCCCAGTAGTAATGCGGGTCCTGTGATGAGCAAATACATGTCAAGTAAAAGTTGATTGCGTGAAGGACCTGGGTATTATATGTCACTGACAAGTCACAAATGTACTGAAGTCTTTTAACCCCTTAGGTGAATGTGGTAGGCGAGGGGGAGGAGAGAAGGGATTAATGGTACCATAATGATAAGAATGGATAGTGTACGTGGAGGTAGCTTGGATGGGACAGACAGGAATGGTAATTCATGCAAAAAAAAAAAAAACCCACAAAAAACTGGGGATAGGATAAATCCTATTCTGAGGGCATAAACAGAGGCCTTGGAAAGCATACATATATATTTTTCCCATTGCAGATACACTGCCCAGAATATGTATTTTCTCTGAAGATTTTTATGAAAAAGGAAAGCAGTGTACGTTATTTGAACCAGGAAATTCCTCATTAATTACAGCCTTTGAAAGAAATAAAACATTCATTAAATAACTATACTGTTTTGGATATTCTGGTCCTTTGAGTTAGTGACGCTGTAACATTTCTGGGCATTGTAATTTTAATTTCTAATCAATATATTGACCCTATGTGATACTATGTCATAGGAAAGGTGCAAAACATAAGATTGAAAATATGTTTGCTTTCTGTCACGAGTATCTGTGTAAGATTGGTATTTAGCCAATAGAAACTGGTAGAAGGTCCATCATTGTCTTTCATTTCTTTTTGTCTCCAGTTTAAGGAAAGAGATTCCAGCTTCAGTGAATAAGGTAACTTTGTCTTTTTTTCTCCAACTAAATGTTGAATGTTGCCCATCAAGTAAAGCATCTTATTTCCATTCATCAGCATTCATTTACATTTGAATATCCTGAAAATTGAGAGAATGTCTGTTTCTTTTGCAGTTTTATAAGTAACAAATAAAAATACACCCAGAGTTTAAAATACTACCTGTAGTCTAGGCAGTCTTAATGTGAAACTGACAAGTTGGTTAGTTTTTTCTTTTCTTGTAGAGCTATTTTCCCCTGTCAAATCCACCCCCTGAAACACACACACACATCAGGAACTGAACCCAGGGAGCACTGAGCTACATCACCAGTCTCCTTTTCAGTTTTATTTTGAGGCAGGGTCTCCAAAAATGGCCTAGGCTGGCCTTGAATGTGTTCTTCCTGCCTCATTCTCTGAGTAACTGAAAGTACAGGCGTGAGTATCATACCTGGCTGCCCTTTATACCTTTGGAGATAATAGTTTCAAACACTTCCTTGAAACTGGCTTTCTTCTGTTTGTTTCAAAAATTTAACACAGTCGGCTTTGTATATTGACATTGCTTACATCTTGACAACTCTGGTATAATGCATTAATTTTGCCAGCAAAATTACTGTTATCATTATATTAAAATTACATTAAGGCATAATTAGGAAATAATTTCAAGAATTGTTTCACAAAATAGAATTTTCTTAAGAAATAATGTTTCTAATTAGTCCCTTGAACGCTGGATGGAATATCAGTTCTTTAACATTTCTCCTTCCTATGTCAAAATCAGCCAAATAAAATGGGTTTAGCTCTCTCTTCTTTTCTGTTTTGATAATCTCTGTCTATGGAACTCTGATGGCATTGAGAAAGTACTGTTTAATTACAATCCCAATTGTCAGCAGCTTCCTTTCCGCTGGGTATACTGAGAGACGTAAGTAAGTTTCTGTAAAGTAAATCCTGATGATGGTAGCTCAGGTTGCTGATCCAAGTTATTCCTTCTCTTTGGTGTCACTTTTGACGAATGGTACCTAATGCAATCAACCACAGGCTAAGGGAGCCTTTTCTTTAGTTGCTTTAGTGACTGGACCAGCGGTTCCCCTCCTCCCTTGATCTTCCTTTGGGCCCTCACTTCTCCCTCCTACCCCCACCAAGACTTCATCCCAAATAGAAAAGTGGAAAGAACAACAATACTACCCAGGACAGGCTCTTCCTAAACCTCCATTTCCCAATGGCAAAACCAGAGCTGCCTCCCATTGCGTGCGTTTTTGATAAATTTAAGAAGTCAAATAGCTGACACAGATAGATAATCCAAGTGTATAGGGTGAAGAGTTATAAATTAACACATTATTCCCTCTTAATGTGAAATACTTGAGAATGCATTTTCTCATTCCCCTGACATCTACCCAGTGAGGGCTCGCATTGTACTTTTCAAGTGGCATTGATTTGTTAAAGCGCTGAATTAGCATCTCCAGCCAGCTGCCTGATCCACTGTGGTGTTGTGGGGCTCCAGTTCCTTCTCCTCCACTGCCATCTCTTTTTTTCTTCAGTCTTCCTATTCTTTTCCCCTCCCTTTCCCTCCTGACTTGCTCTTTGCTTCTTTCCTTTTTGATCCTCCACATCTGATTCTCACTTTTTATCATCCTCCCATTCTGTTATTTTCATTGTTCAGTTTTATTCCATACTATCTCTGCTTTTCCTTCTCTCTTTTGTCCATACCTCTCCTTTTCTTGCTCATCTCTGAGATTTTCCCTCACTCAGTGTTACAGTCTCCTTAACTACTTTTGTGTTTGGGTTGATATAGCTAGTCCCCTGGCTCCAAATGTAGTCTTGTGGAGAAGATATAAATGTATTTCCATGTACCTATCCTCTTTGTAGTAGAGGTTGGTGAGAAAAATCTCACTTACTTGCTTTCCAGAAACTTAATTTACTAAATTTTAAAACTCTTTTCTGAATGCCCTTTAACATAATGAAGTTTTCTATTGTTTCAAGGAAAATGTAAATTATCAATCATTATCACTAATCTGATAATCTCTCATTTACCGGATATTATATTACTATAAAGCATTTTGATTTTTGTAACTTCACATTTCAGTGACTTTTTTCTTCAGCAGGTTCTATATTCTGATTATACTTGTTTGTACTGGTACAATTTCACAGCGTGTTTTTCACTATGGTATTTGTAGCATGCTATGGTTGGTTTCCTGCTATGTGATGTATCACTACCATAGTGTGAGTAATTAAGAGTATAAAATCAATTAGCAATTTGTTTAGAAATAAAACGAAATTGCTTATCCCTTCTTTTAGTGATGCATCCCGGAATTCCGCAGGTCTTCAGAGGACATACATTAAAACTGAGACACTTAGGAATGCTCAGTGAACAGGTTCCCCTATCTGTGCTGTTTTCTTCCTTTGGGTATTGGTTCTAGAGACTTTGGGATTACTGTGTTGATTGATTTAATATAAGCAGAAGAGTGTACCTGTTTGGATTTAGGCAGAAATTATCTTCTGTAAATCTTAGTCTCATGTTTTTTGCATGGTTTTGTCTTTAGTTTTAGTAGGTGTTCCGCTGACATCAAAATTGAATTCGCGTATATACATCAATAATAAATCAGGTTAATTAAAAAATTGAATGTATTGCTATATTTCATATGGATTAAACTGACAGTTTGATTTCAGCATTTATATTTTGAAATGGAAATATTTTACATAAATTTTGATAACCTTTGGGTTTGTGTTAGAATGATTCCCCCAATCAAAAGTAATTTTTTTTCCAAATTAATTGCTGTCTTCTAGAGTTAGCATGACTTGGCTTCAGCGAAGGGATTAGAATGACTTTTCAAGGCATGATAATGTCTGTTTAAAAGAAAGAGAAAAAAGTCTTAACTAGAGCTTAAGATTAATTCCAGCTACTAAGGAGATAAAAATGATGCTAAAGAAGACAATTTAGTTTTTTTAGTATGTGTATGTTAATTCGCTTTGAGATCATGATTTTGCATTTTAGGGTAGTCCTTAGATGAAGTAAGATGTTTTCAGTTGTTACTGAAAGGGGACATGGTTTTACCTCAGGAGATTAGGGTTGGAATACCTTCTGCTTTCTTTAGGGATGAACACAGCTCACCTGGCTGTAGCTTGGGGTCAGTTGGGGAAGGAAACTTGCTGCTTTTTAGAGCTACCAGTGACAACCATAAAAAGCAGGAAAATTCAGGCAAAATAATTGGGCAAGGTTGCAAAGAAAAGTGCCCCCTGTAAAAATAGTTTATGAATGAGGAGTTAATATAATAGGAAAAAAATCTGGGAGGCATACTTTAGTAGTGAGAGAGAAGTTGAAGGAATGTTTTGGGGGTGCAAAATAGTGGCTTCTGGTAATTTACAAAAATTGATTCTGTTGTAATTGGTTATATATGGCCAGACTGGCACAATAAATAAATACATAAAGGACCACATTGGTATCACAGCAGATTTAAAAATTAAGAGCTTTGGGACTGGGGGAAAAGCTCAGTCCTAGAGCGCTTATCTCACATGTGCCAGGCCCTAGGGTTCCATCCCAAGTATTGCAAAAAAAGGTGGGGGGGACAAGTTCCAAATGAAGAACATCTTACATTATCTTTTTCTTTTCTTTCTTGCTTTTTTTCCCCAGCACTGGGGATCGAACCCTGGGCCTTGCGCATGCTAGGTAAGTGCTTTAGGACTGAGCTCTATCATCAGCCCTTCTTAAAATTTTAGTTTGAGAAAGGGTCATGCTAAATTGCCCAGGTCGGCCTTTATCTTGCTGTCTCTTATTTAAGCCTCCTGAGTAGCTGGGATTACAGTCATCTACCACTGTGCCAGTGTGTAAACTTTTAATATGATTTTAATATTTGCAGTGCCGTAGATTGGACCCAGGGTCATGTGCAAGCTAGACAGATGCTATGCCACTGAGCCACATCCCCCAACCCTTTTAATATGATTTAAATTTTAAATCAGGTATACATATATTGTTCCTTAGTTTGTCATTTATGTTACTTGGAAGGTAGAATTCTACACAAGTAAAAAATCAATAATAATTCCAGGTTTTTTGTTGTTCTGGTGCTGTTGTTCTATGATATTTTAGCTACATGAAATGGATAAGTGCATGTTCCAAAATTCATGATGTTTGAATTTTTCTATAAATTTCTCAGGAGAAATCTGAATTATTTCTGTTTTTGTATTTTGTAAGTCTAAATTAAATGTCACTTAAATGTGAAAGAACTGGCACCTTTGATAAGCAGTCCCTGAAGCGAACCATTTGTGAGTAATCATAACCTAATTATGAATGTGAGTGTAAAGTTTGTTTTTTAAAAGTCCAAAACAAGCAAAGAAAAAAAACACACAGTAAACCATAACATTGTACAACTCGAGGAGAAACCATCTCTACATTTAAACACAGGGCTTTCAATAGTAGCAGTAATAATAAGAAAGAATTTTGGCATCTGTCCAAAGTGCTTGTTGAGAGGGGGCAGCAAATGGCCTGCACAGCGTGTGGCTGTGCAGAAGTTCCAGGGTGACACATGCCTCACAAGCTGGTCACAATGCAAGGGGTCAAGGGTCATGTTCAAGAGCAGGGTGTTGCTGGATAAGGCTGAGGAAGCAGAGGTGGCCCCTCTGTGCTCAGTGTGTGGGTCTGTGTACTCCTTTCCCGTCAAAGCTGGCCCAGCACAGCCAAAAAAGCGGTTCCTTGGCAGGGTTTAATGGCAGGATGATGTAGTCTGTTGTGACTAGTGCATTCCTTTCAGGTTAAACTAGGGAAATGGCATTGTGTTAAAATTCCAAGTGGCATGAATGTTTTATTGCCACAGTGCATTTAGCCCTCCAGGGGAGTGTGTGTGGCGGCTGTGGGGTGGGGGTAGGAGTGACTTAGAGACTCAGGAACTATCAGAAGAACACTTCCCTTGGAAAATTTTACCCACCAGCATGAGGCTGATTTGCTGTGATGGTCACTTAGGAGGGTTTCGCTTTTCCTAAACTGTGGCTGTTTAAAGTCTTGCAGTCTGGACAGTTAACAGCTGAAGAAAATATGACAAGACACACGCAAAGAGGTTGGGAGATAGAGAGGAGGAATGCGCCAGAAAGGAGCTGAGCTGCCTTCTTGTGTAAACTGCCCAAGAGAGGCTTCCCCCCTCCCAGGCCTCTATCCCTGTCCCCCCTTCCCTTGCTGTGTTTTGCTGTCTGCCTGAAGGCCAAGACTGATCTGTTAACCTTGCACTACTGACTGGGAGGCTGCTGCAGCTCATGGTACTGTATGTTACCATTACTACTCCCTCATTCCTTTTCATTGGCTCCTTGCCCCCCCCCAATCCCTTAACCATTTCTCTGTAATAATGACTTATATTAGTCAGAGGGATACAATTTTGCAATGCAGAAAGTCTGAGGAGTTTAAAACAAAACAAATTTAAGTATGGTCTCTCCCCCCACCCCACCCCCTTCTTGGCATTTGCAAGAACTAAACTGAACTATTCTAATTCAGTTGGAGCCAGAGGTTTCTAGTGTGATTTAAAATCAGAAATTCTGGAAATGAGGCTGTTTAAAGATGCAAGTCATCTGGGCTGTAGATCTTATAAAGAGATTTTGTCGTGAAACCACACAAGCATCCTCAGGTTTTTAGATGTTTCTAGGCTTTGCGATTGTCTCAGATATATCCATTTTTCAGACTGCCCCTGACCCCCATGTCCCTCTCCAGGGGAAACCCTAGTCATCTCATTCACTGTTTCAATTGTTTTAGGTTTATAGTTACTGAGGGTGTATATGATTTGATTTCAGTTGTAATTGTGCATGTTACATAGAAGATTTGGAATTGTTTCATGATTTAATCTGAATCACGTTAATTTGTAACAGATTAAAATGTAGATGTATAGAACAGCTTTCTGATTTTGCATTGTGCTTTCATAAAATATTCATATGTTTGATTTTTCCCCAGTGAGCAGGACAAGTATGTATTATTTTCTTAGGATTACCTAAGAAAAAAATATCATAATGGGTTTGAATTTTAGTTTTGAACTGCCTGATTATCTGCACTTTAAAACCTAAATGTTATCTTTGTTTTCATTTTCTTGCGAAGCTATTTTTTTCTAACTGTATATATATATTATATGTAAACTGTATGTGTGCCTATGTGTTTGTATATATTTTGATAACTGCCAGATAGTTACAAGGAAAAACTTACAAAGCTGCTAAACTAAGATCACTTTCTATTGATAAATTAGTACTTAAAAAAATTGCTTAAGAGGAATTTAACTCAATAATATAATGCAGAAAAGCCGTGAGTTGGTATACCCTATTTGCATAGAGTTTTGAGTACATGATGTATGTATTTCTATAAAATGATGATTTTTGTTAAGATAGACTTCCTGAGTTTAATTTGATTAGTGGTGTTAGTATGAAGGTTTCTTTTAAAACAGATATACTATATTGACAGTGTTTGTGGGAAGTCTTCAACCAACAAATGATTAACTTTAGAGCAAAATCAAGATTTATATGTGGGCATGGCATGTCAAATTTTAGCTGAATTCATTATTTTTCCTTACACTTTAGAGAACACTTAAATAATGATTTCTTTTTACTTTGTTGGATCTGGTAATGTGATGACAGGAATTTTCCTTTGGTGATTTTTTGTTTTTAGTTGTAAATTACAAAATTATTTTTCAGGAGAATTTTATTTGTTTTTGAATATTTTTCTTTTTTCTGTTTTTGTTGACAACCAATTTCAAAGTTAATTCTTTTTTCTAAGTTATGGGACAACTAAGAAAATAAAGGGAAAATTTATCATGTATATTTAGATCATCTAAAAATATAGTTGGTTATTCTGATTATGAAAAGACTTTGTTAATTATAAAAAAGATGTTGTAGTTGTGTTCAGCCCTTTCCAATTTGATTTATTGAAAGTTTCCTTTCATAATACAAGGAAAGAGTAGAATTGCTCCAGTATCAAATTTCCCTCCTAAGAAAATTTCAGCTGACTGAGGACTTTTTTCTCTAAAAGTCAGATTTTCTTAAAAAGTACCAGCACTTGTTTTGGTTTTTGTTTGTTTGTTTTTAGCATTTTTCTGTTCCTATTATGCTAGGGACTAATGTTTGGCATTGGGCATTTTGTGGGTTGGATTTGTCCTGAGTTCAGATGCTCTTACTGTCATGCATTAGCCTTGTGACCACCTGTATGTTACTTTATCCCTAACCTGCTTTTCTATTGTCTTTTCTGTTTTCTGCCCTCCGCCCCCCACTACCATGTGCTAGAAAGTGAATCTATGGTCTCAGGCATGCTAGGCAAGCACTAACACTGAGCTACATTCCCATGCCTATTTTCTTCAATTTTAAAATAGGGAAAAGAAAATGAATTTGAGAGCTTTTCAGAAAGATGAAATGAGACATTACATGTGAAACTGTGGTATGTAGTAGGTACTCAGTAAACTGTAGCCCCCATTCCCCACCCCCTTGAACTGTACCATGGCTTGTTTTCTAGTCCCCCCCCCCCCTTGGGAAGTTTGAAATTTTAGAAATAACAGAGAAGTGCAGGGGTAAGTTTAAATGAAGTGTTTAAATTTCTTCATTTATCTACAGGAAGGGAGGAGGTGTTAGGTCATCTGCAATTTTTTATTTTTTGTTTTTAAGAAACTCTTGTGTTACCCATTAGTTGGCATTTTTACTACTCTGCAAAGTTGTCAGGTTGGCCTTCATGGCCCTCAGAGTAAGGCTGTTATTTCTGTGATATCTGTTGCAGGAAAAGGTATACTAGAGGCAAAATTGGTAGATTCTATAAGATGTTCTTCATCTTTGTATTATCAGATAAAATCATTTGCTTGAGTTAAGGCTTCTTGCCTTATACTTGTTAACATTCAATAATGGAGCTTGAGTCTGATTTTACAAGACTCCATCCTCTCCTTGGTTTTATGAAAACTTACTTTTTTTGAGGGAGTGGTGCTGGGGATTCAACTCAGGGCCTTGCATTTTGTAGGCAAGTGCTCTATCACTGAGCTAAATCCCCAACCCCAGAAAACTTACTTTTAAGCATACAATTAAGATCATAATAAACCTAATAATATTTATACTTATGTAGAGCTAAATAAAATATCAGCAGGCAGCATATATGTGCGTGTAGACAATATAGTATTCTCTTTTACAGTCTTGCATAATGCCTCTGGGCAGTGAAATACTTAGAAACATTTGTCGAATAAAGTAGTAATATGTTTCTTTTATTGTTTTTTAAACCTGGATAATGTTTTTATAAAAAACAAATGTGTTTTCATGTAGTACATTAATATTGTCATAGGTCATCTTTGATTAGTGTTATTTTGTTTAACATCTACTTTTTTAGCCAGCATAAGTTTGAAAACACTGCATCATAAGATCTAAAATAAATATTTGGTTTAGAATTTAGCCAGTAACAGTGAGGATTGATAACTAATGATTTTGTAGCTACCTTTTAGTGTCCACAATGTGCTAAATGTGGTGGCTCTGTTACCATATTATTTTTGCTTACAAAAGTTTTAAGGGCAAGTACCCTTATTGTCATTTTCTAGATAAGGAAATAAAGTTATAAAATCTGTATCCAGCAAGACTGGTGTCAGATCCTTTGTTTCACCCCTCCGCCACAGTCTTCATGTATCTATAATTTATACTAGTTATTTAAGAAAAAAGAATAAAAATTAGTTGTAGAAGCCACATTTTTTCCTTTTAAATTAGTTTTTATAAGTCACTTAATATGTAGAAATGATAAAAATCAGAGCTGCTCTAAATGGAAAGGGCAAGAGGTACACTCTACCTTTTAGATCTCTAACTAGGAACCATGTAATATCTGGTTAGAAGAAAACCATATTCTAATGACTGCACCCCAGGAAATAAATACTAGAAAAACCTTTGTTTCTTTGTCTAAGAATTGAAAGTTTTGTCTTCTGCTTAGAGGTGTTATTATGTGGAATTCACAGAAAAAGCTAATCTGTATAATTTTAAGTGAGAACATATCTAAGACATAGCATAGTGTAAGTATCATTGTAAAAAACTTATTTTTTTTCATTGTTCAATTTTTCACATGTTAACTTTTCAGGTATACAGATTTCATTTATTTAATCCATACCAATGTAGTAAATTACTAAGGGAATATTCTGGAAAAAAATTTAAAAATCAGTTCTGTGTCTTAACCTGGAGTCTTTGTCTACAAATATATGTAAATTCTACCTCAGTTTGAAAGTATGAAAAGATTTTTACAGATATGTTCTACATAACATATCTGTAAAAGGTAAAGACATATCATACTGCATGCGTGGGTGAAATCAAGAACAGAGAAGATGGATTGATTTAACTGGGAAAATGTAAAAAAGAATGGTTTTAAGTAAATTGCCTGTAAAACAAACTAATTGATATGATTTTATAATCATATGATCATATAATCATGATTTTATAATCATATAATCATAATCATATGATTTTGTAAACCAGGAATTTCAAATTTTCTTAACTGCTAAATTTATATTGGGATTATATATAGTACTTCTTTAGAAATAATGAAGAGTTTATCTATCATGTATATAGGAGGAGTCTAGATTTAGCCAGCTGTAGCTGCATTTGAACTGATCTCTTTATGTGATTTTCAGAAATTTATGTTACCTCCTTGAAACTCAGTTACTGCCTTCATAAAATAGGGCTTAGAAATGATGCCTGCAAAGTCTGGTACAGATTTGATGAGCTCTTGTTATTACCACCTACTTTTGTCAGTTACTGTTGTAGTTTGCAAGCTTTATTTGGTATTCTTTCAGTAAGTGTTTATCCACCATAGCACAGGGCTCACAATACTTGCATCATGTACATACTTGGCTTTCCCAATTACTTGTTAAATACTACTTGTGCCAGTCTTTTAGAAGCTTACTTTTGCTGAAGAAAGTGAGGATAGAGAAAAATTTTTCTTTTCTTACTCTTCACTGAGAATCAGTCACTGAGCAGCATAATTCTAAAATCTTATGTGGCTTTTGGTTACTTTATGAACCTTTTTATGGTAACCCAGAAGTAAGTAACTGATTGAATTAATACATTCCTATCAAGAGACTATTCTGTTAACCTTTCTCCCTCCCTCTAGCCCATGCATGCCTTTGTGAGGGACTTAAAAAATCCATTATTTAGGTTGTCATATATAGTGAGGGTGACAGTTCATAGACATTTAGGTTTTTGGTAAGCCTTAGAGCCTTTAAGTCTATAAAACAAAAAGAAGAAACCAAAGCAGTAAAAACAAAACCAAAGAGCTTCCACCCAAATTAAAAAAAAAAAAATCTAAAAATATTCTCTTAGCTTTCTGAAAAAAATCCAGAGCTTTAGAAAATGTAAAACATGAGCTTTGCACACTGATTTTAATTTTTAATAGTTTTAAACATTTTTTCACAACTTTTATCAAAAAGATACACATTGTGCAGATCTGATTAAGAAAACTGGAAAGAAAGAAAACTGTCTTAAGTACCACAATTAGGAACCATTTTATTAGCATTTTTAGTTACCTTTCTTCATTTGAAGATAGATACTAGTCACATAAACAGATCATATGTGTGTGTGTGTGTATGAGTGGTGAAGTATAATTAACATGTAAAACTTTATTTCTAACAGCCAGTACCAAAAAAGAAAAGATAACCAAATAATTTTTAATACTCTTAGTGTGACGTCATATCAGGATTTATTTAATGAGTTTTTTGGGCTTGTAGATGTCTTAAAATAAAACGTGATACTTCAATTTGAACATCCTCGTTTGTATGCTTGTATGCTTATATTTTATAGGTGATTTTTGGAAGTGATATTGCTAGGGAAAGAGGCCAAATTTTACACAGATTAAAATGGGTTGTCAAGGCTTTTCTGTGAAGAAGCAGATAGTAAATATCCTAGGCAGCTGTATGATTTTAGTAGTAACTATTCAGTTTTGTGGGACCCAAGCAGCTATATATGTAAAGAACAGGCATATAGCTGCAGTTTCTTTGGAGGGTCGGCTGGTGATTGAACTCAGGGCTTGCATTTGCTAAGCAAGCACTCTACCACCAACCCCTATGGCTGTAATTTCAATAAAACTTTATTTACAAATGTAGGCAGCAAGATAATGTTTAGCCAAAAGGCTGCAATTTGAAAATAAATTAAAAACTGTTTAGGGATGCAAAGTTATCCCCAATTGGCTGGAAACATTTCATAGTATTTTAGAAATGTGTTCCTAACTTACGGCAGTGTGATGGGCTGATTATTTTCTTTCCAGGTATATGGCAATCAATACTGATTTTAAGGAACTTATTAAGGGAAGTTTTCATATCTGTCACCACTCCCAAAGCCTAATGAATTTTAATTTAGGAGGCTATGGATATCGTTATATATTATATTATTCTAGTCTTCAGATTTCAGCATATATTTACAACTTGTAGAATAAGGACATACTTTCCCAATTTATGTTGTAAGGGAGATGTGCATTTTCCCATCTCTGGAAGGTTACTTTATTAGTCAAGTTCTAGAGATATCCTGATGTAAAATGAATGGAAAAAATAAAATAAAGTGTATGGTAAGTTCATTAAGTGGAAAAGTAGAAAGGCTGAAAGGCAAGTCCATTTCTGAGGCGTCTCATCTCAGGATACATCTCAGTACCACAGGTCAAAAGCATGACACAGAATGAATTACTGAACCTCTACAGGTTAAATTATGCTTAGAAGACCACTCTGTGCATAGCTAGTACTTTCTTTGCATCTTAAATTTCTAAATAACAGTAATTATTGGTCCTTACCTGCCCTAGGAGTATTAGTTGAAGATCAGATGAAATAACAGAATAATTGAAAATCACTCTACTTGTAATTGTGTCACTGGTGCCACTCTGAATTTAAAAAGATTTATTTATTATTTATTTAGCATAAATTGGTTGACTAATATGTGTAAAGCAGTGTGGCAGGTGCTATTGGGGAACACAAAAAACAATAAGTTAGTTCTTGCTGTTAAGGAGAGAAAAACGTGCAGGATTGTAGAGTGCTGATTATCCTAAGGATTGTAGAACTCTGGAGTAGAAGGAGAGTGTTTGAAAAAGAGTAGCAAGAGAACTGTGTTAAATGAAGAAAACCCAAATCAGTATGCAAGAGACATCAAATAGTCTAATTAGGCTATCTGCTAAGTATTTTTTTTTAATTTTTATTTTTACCAAGAACATGTATTGGTACATTGTATACATAATGATCATAATCAACATGGTTATTTTGTACCTGTACATGATGTATCTTGCTTCCCCCCTTCCTCTCCCCTCCCTTCCATTCACCCACCCCTCTCTATTTGCAACAAGTTTATTTACATTTTTCCATTTTTTTCCCTTTCATCTAACTTTTCTTTTTACCTTCCTTCTTTATCCCCCTTTTCCCTATCTAGTTCTCGTCTCTTTTGAATACTATCCTTTTTTTTTTAACGTAACATCTATTATACCCCTTTGTCCTTGTTTACACTTATGGTTTCTCATATCAGAGAACAATTCGATCTGCTAAGTATTTTTCATGAAGGAGGAGGAGAAGATAAAGATGGAAAGGCAAGTCAGAGCTAGATCGTAGAGGACCTGGAAAGAACTTTAATTGGTAATTTGTGGGGAACACTGAATATCACCTAGGAGGATATTTTCAGCAGTTGGTTGGGTGATGTACTGTACAGCAGCAGTTGATGAGTGTGGAATGATAAAGTTGGGATTATCACTTAAGGATTAGTGCAAAGGTTCAAGTATGCACTCAATAGAAATGATCTGGAAGGTGCGTGGGGGGATAGCTGAAGGGACTGAAAAGCAGGAATGGACAGGGTTTCAGAATTTACTGAATTTGGGAAATAAGACATTTGTGTGGGTGTGTGCTGGGGATCGAACTTGGGGCCTTGTGCTTGTTAGGCAAGCACTACCATTTGAACTAAATTCCCAACCCCAGGAGACAGGACTTTTAATCATGATGTATGGCTAAGAGTTCTTGAGATTATAGTGATAACACTGCAAAATACAGCAAAGTTAGGGGAGAGCTGTAGTACAGAAAGGAAAGCAGTTAGCTTTGCTTATTTAAAGAGATATTAACTGAGCCCCTAGAAAGTTTAGCGGGAGCTTGACGATGAAGCACTAAAATTCACGAGATGTAAAGTGTAGGAATATGAGAATCCTGTTTACCTGAAGCTGAGAAGTGAAAGCATCACGTCACTGAAGGGCAAGCATGTAGAGAGAAGGTTATTTTATAGCAATACTTAACATTGGGTAATTCAGTGACATAAGTTGCTTCATCTTTCTGTGAAGAAACAACACCAAAAAAAGAAAAGAAAGAAAGAAAGAAAAGAAAGAAAGAAAGAAAGAAAGATTTTCCATGTGTTTTATAATTTATACAACATTCTATTGTCTACTAAGCTTCCCCTTTAAGCTTCTAAGGCTACTAGATTCCAGGAAGAAACTAGTTCACTTCAGAAGAACATACCATATTTTATAAGATCCTCAAAGAAAGTATAAGACTCCTTTTTACTTTATCTCCTCACCACTTTCTGGAAACCTCAGTAACAAAGATATTACTAGTAGGAGAGGTTTACATTCACTTTTTACCTGTCTGTCGGTACTATTGCAATTTTCCATTTCCCCTAGATCTCACCCCGGTTGAGATCTGTGCTTTTGGCATGGAGGTATAGTCTATCTCATAGAAATAATCTTTGTGTGTTTTTGTACATTTTTTCTTTCTAGGCTTGGAGGGGAATTGAGTAATACATAGTATGACTTATGTTTGAGTTGGGAAAGTTTTTACTGTGTGCAACAGCAGAATTGAATATGTTTTCCCATTTTCTTTCTTTTCTTGACATTACCCGTCTTCAAATTTTGCATGCAAAGAAAACCATGTTGCTTCCTTGATCTTTGGCACAGTATAGTATGAGCTTTGGCAGAATGTTAAAAGTTTCCCTGGCTGTCCTGTTGGAGCAGTCGGGGTTCCACTGATTGGTACGATTTGTGGCCTTCCTTTAGGCTCAGTCTTCATAGTAAGTTGAACTTGTGTCAAATGTGGCACAGAGCTACTCCAGAGGAATTTATATCTCTAGCCAACCATTACACATTAAATCTAGTAGTACATGACCATTGTATTTTATCTCTTAAACTATGTATGGCCAGTTACTCTTTTTTTTTTAAATCATGATTTGTTTAATGTAAGTGGTTCACTGATAATTTTCAGTGTTGAATTTTTTGGGGTAATATTTGTTCTTTTACTTTCTGAAACATGACACATCCTTCTGTCATCCTATTTATGATTTTTACATGCATATTTCAATCACCTTTCCTTTTCAGTACTGGTAAATTTAGTCAGAGAAAACAAAGAAACTCCTTTGATTTCTTCCATTTTTGTGCCCCTGATGAAGTAAGACCAAGTTAAATGGATATATTTTCTTCCATACTGTACTCCTTTTTAAAAAATTGTCACCTTCTAAAGAAATAAAGAAAAAAGTCAATAGTTTGATTGCCATTACCTGAAAGCAACCTTTTTTTCTCTCATTAAAGATAGAGTTATCCTGATGTTTGATCACTGTAGAAAGCCAGAGAGATAAGCTTAGTGGAGCAAACCCAGTGGCTGGCTTGTTTTAAAGTGCTTTCATTCAAATGCTAAAGTTAATGTCTGCCCCCAAATCATTTCCTTCTTTTTTAAAAAATTTTATTTTAGTGGCACATTTTAGATACACATATTGATAACATTCATTGTAGAGAATTTGTACCTGTACATATCTTGCTGCTTCTTTTTCTTCCCCATTCCCCTCCCCTCCCTTCAACCCTTCTTCCCTCCTATTTACAAAAGCTTTGTTTCCATTTTTTTCCCTTCTCTTCTGTTTCTTTCTAACGTTTGCAGCATATGTGGAATTGGCCATGCCGATGCTCCTTAAATTGCTTGCTCATATTGGCATTTTCAAGTTTCTCTTTTCCTGACTTCCTTTTTTTTTTTAACAGAGTGAGATTTTTGGAGATCTGGATCTTACTTCATGTGTTGTGGTGCACACTTTTCCCTTTTCCCTTCAGTTTTTAGTTATCTCATCAAAAACAAAGTCATCATCTAGAGAGGTTTTGCATTACTGATCTTTTTTTTTTTTTGGTTTTCTAGTTTACTTAGGCTAGTGGTTCTCAGGGTTTAATACTCAGGATCACTTGGAGTGCAGAGGAGCCCATTTTGGTTTTTTTTGTTTTTGTTTTTTTGTGGTGCCGGGGATCGAACTCAGGCCCTTGTGCTTACAAGGCAAGCACTCTAATCACTGAGCTAAATCCCCAGCCCCCGAGGAGCCCATTTTGGACAAACCTATACTACTAGTGTTGTTGATAAGTTTGCTGTCTCATCCCCCAAAGGGTTAGGTTTCTTTAGAGTTTATGTACTTGTGTTCCTTGGAAATTCCTTACTTTAAGTCAAACTGGTAGTATGAAAGAAAACTCAGAAAAGCATCTTATATTTTAATTGTGAAGGGTTAGTTGTTCAGGAGGAACAAATAGGTGAAATGTGCCATTCCCCTAATTAAAGACTTTCACGGCCCGTAGGAGGTGAGACACCTCGGTATAGTCTCAGTGTAGCATTCTGGGAAGCCTTCTAAGAGTTTGAATTGGACACTAAATGAGACTAATTGAATGAATATTTTCTTTAGTTTCTCCAATTGCTAGTATTATTCTTTGGTACTTGAGATTTGCTTCCATTTACTCCAAATTCTTTCTCTGTCTTAAATTTCTCAGTTCTTTTTGCATTACATTTTTAGGAGTGATAGCACCTTTTTTTTTTTCTTTTCCGATACTGGCGTTTGAACCCAGGGCCTTCACACTAAGCGATATCCACAGCTCCTTTTCACTTTTTAAATTTTGAGACAGGGTCTTGCTAAATCACTGACTTGTCCAGCTGGGTTTGAACTTGCAATTCTGTTACCTCAGCCTTCCAGAGTGCTGGGATTATAGGAGTCACCATCATGTACTGCTAGGGTGCCATCTTTAAAAGTGAGGTGTAGGTGGGAAGTAGATAGAATACATGGATGTATTGTGTGCCTACTGAATGATTAGTTGGGCAGTTTACACATGCCATTCTCATTTAGCCTTGCCAGTATTGCACAGTAAATGTAACTACCCCCTTTTCAAATGTAGGAAACTACATTTTGAGATATTAAGTAAATGACCAACTTTATAAGGGATTTAAATAGAGGATGGGGTCTCACTTTGTAGCTCAGGCTGGCCTGGAACTTGGGGTGATCTTCCTGCCTCAGCCTCCCAAGTGCTGGAATCACAGGCATGTGCCTCTACACCTGGCAGAAAGCTCTTTTAGTATCACGTAGCTTTAGCATGATTGGAGTTGAACCCTGATGGCAAAAGTTAACCTGGACATATATAAGGGATAAATGAAGTTGTATTTAATGTAAATTGTCAAACTTGACAATATATATGGCAATAAGTAACAACGTGTAGATTTATACACAATATTAATTCCCATCAGACAGGTGAGGGGTACATATGTACATATTTACATATATATACATGCATACATTTATTTATTTATGAGACAGAGTATCACTATGTAGCTCAGGCTGTTTCCAGAACACTAGACTTTAAAAGCGATTGCAGCCAATTTAAAATAATCTAATTCTGTACTTTCCCTTCTTAAATGAAAAACACATCTGTAGTACAGGTAAGGATTGAATTTATCCTCAATTTCTTCAGTGCTAAAACCTAGGTAAAACAAAAATTGTAGGAAATGTTGAACTCTGTCAAATGGTAGGAATTTTCTGTTGAAACACTGGTTGTGTCAATAGTTGAGAGAACTTGTCTTCATTTCAACTGTTCATTTTGTCAAATATGAACGAAGGACCATAGTGATAGGCTTCAGGATTTTTTGTTTTTGTTGCTGCTTAAAAAGAATGCAATGCAAAGTAGCCCCCAACCTGCCTGTTTTGGGGAATTAATAAATATTGTGTGTAAAGCCCTTTGATGGCTCTAGAAAAAAGATTCTCTGTAATTTTAGTATTATTCATGGCCCATTAGGCTCCTTGGGGTGTCACCAGGAAAGAAAGATTTTTGCCTTTTATCCCATATTTTACAGTGTAAATACAAGATATTTTTGTTTTTGTTTGCGGCTCTGAAAATCTCTTGTAATTGTACCTGCAGAGGTTAGTCCTGTCTCGGAAGCCAGAGTTCTGAGGAAGTGAAAGTGAACATCCGTGAAAGTTCCTCACTCCAGTGAGGACATTTTGCCTGCTCACACACCCTCAAACCTGGATTCATCTTCCTTGTCTGTCAACATGTTGGATAGCAGAAACATTTACTATTTTATCATTTGCTTTTTCTATGCTTTTACCTTGATCCAGAGTCCACTGTTCTAACTGCAGAAGGAATTGGTGTTTCCCTGAGGCATGGCCCCGCCCTATACCTTCTCTTGAGGTATCTCTCATGATTTTTGTCTTCTGTTTAGTACAACAGTGCCTCATGTAAGGCTTCAGTAAGAATATGTGTCTTTCTGCCTATTCCTTATCAGAAAAATGGGTAGACACTGTTTTGACTCGGTCGTTGCTTTCTGATCTGTGAGTGGGGCTTTCATTTTAGCTTTAGAGTCTGTGTGTGTGCCCCTTTAGCGTCTTATGCTGGGTTTCCACAGTAGGGAAAATTCAGGCTTGGAATGTTGTCTTCTAGTTAAATTATATGCTGAGAAATTAAGATATAAGTTAGCTACACCCACCCCGCCACTTAGTTTATCTTACTGTTTTTCAGTTTTTGTATTCATTTATTTTGCTGCAGTGTGTTTTACATGCGTCTTCACCATCGTAATGTTGGATAATTTGTTTTCTGCTCTTTCTCACAAGGTCTCCTAGTGAGCTTGTTGTCCAGTCCATTTCATTTAATGATCTTCCTGAATTCTTTGTGTTATCTGAGTGGTTTTTCCTCTTGCTGCTTGGCACTGTGTAACCAACTGAAATTAGGCTGAAGTTCCACTGGTGGTTCTCTCTGGCTTGGAACGTGACAGTTTTTGTACCCTACATATCCAGAGCCCTCTTATTGGACTTTTCCCTAGTTATCTCTTGCCTTCTATTTTTTAAAACCAGTTTGGTTGTCTATTCTTTTTCTGGGTCTGATTGCTTCCCTTATCCCTTCACACTGCCAGATTGAACTCACCAAAACATATACAGTACTTTAGAACTGATCTGGGCTTGTAGCCAGCTTAGCTGAAGAGACTTGAGCTGACATGAAAGTTAGTGTGTTTATTTAGGCTGTGACTTTCTTCGTGCTGACCAGGCAAATGCCTACCTGAATGTTTAATATTTAAAAGTAACATTAAATTTCACAGGGACTCTGACTGCAGGAAGCATCTCTGGCTCTCTCTGCACCTGTCTTGGTAGCACGCACCCCCCTTTATCATTTCTGTATCTTTTTCTTTCTTTTTTTGTCTCCTTCCTTCTAGCCATCTACTATGCTCATTGAACTTCAAATATTTTGAACTGTAGAGCCAATTTGCAGTGTGGGATGTTTTATGTGTTCTTTTCAGAAATTCAGTGCCTAACAGTTTTTATATGGAATCTTAATAAACAAAGAATGTGTGGGGGTGGGGTGGGGGGAAGCCTGTCACATTTCCTCCCTGCCCCACAGAAAGTGTGTTTTCTGGAAGCCCTTTTGACACTGAAGTGAAGGCCACTGGCCCTCCCTTGTTGAATTCTCCTGAGAGGCCTTTATGCTTGTTGTCATATCTTTTGTTTCTGCTGATTATACACACAGTAAGTTGTAAATAGCTCTCTCATACAGCATGAGTCCTTTGAGGTATGTACAGGAGCACAGAGAGGCACTCAGCTTCAGCTTACTCTAGGGATTCCACAGGGTCCCTTGCAAGGCCTCTCACTTCCTGTTGTAAGCACCGGCAGAGAGAAATTTATCAGTCCTAGACAGTTACCATCCTGTCATTAAATCCGTGGCATAATATTTAGAAAATATTACCTGATCAGTTCAGTATTCTTTGTTTTTAATTTGAATTTTTTGTTACTCTAAAAGCAAAATATACAAAGATGCCAAAAGAGTAAAAACTAAAAATACTTAATGACACTGCTTATGATGTGGACGTTGAGTATTGTTAAATCATAATCTGTTAGTAAAGTATGCAGTTTTGATTTGAATCTCAATTTCCTCATCTCTAAAATATGGGAGTCCTCTTTTGTGTATCTTTATGGATTTTTTTCTGCTCAGAAATTGTAGGATTCTGAATTTGAAAATGCTGTTTTCATCATTTTGTCTTTTTCTCATTTTGTGATTAGGATTGTTGTAACATACTGGTAGCTTGTCACCATTTCCTTCTCGGTATATTCGTAGACTTTTTTGTTTTCTCTTAGAAGTTGTATTTTAAGTGTCTGAAGTTATAACCGAATATAATTATAGTTGTTTAACTTTCTCCTTTCCTCTTGAGAGTGTTTATAAACTGCATTCGGTGACTGTGAGAATAAAAAGGAACTAGGAATTTAGTATTTGTGACACAGTCAAATAATACTAAGGTAAGTAGGAATTTATTTTGTATATGTAAAATAAGGCATTGTTTCACACAGTTTGTGAAATATGCATTCTCGTTTATAGAATCTGCCTCACTCATTTTAATAGTCACATTTGTTGAGGTTTATAGGAAGCTTTTTTGGGAGTTTTACTTTGATATGGAATATTTTTATTGATGTTTTGCTTTTCCTTCTCTTGCCTCCTAGGGAGAATTACTGTTACCGAACTCATTAGAGTACTTTCACAAGTCAGCTGAGGGGTGGAATCAGCATTTTTCCTTGTGTGACACAACAAAATTCCTAATGTCTCTGCTTTTCTCCATGCCTGATTTCTTTCTCATTCCTCAATTTAGAGGGTACATTACTTACATTGTCCTAAATCAGTAGTGGTGAACCTTTTAGAGACTGAGTACCCAAACTGCAACCCCAAACCCACTTATTTATTGCAAAGTGCCAACACTGCAATTAAACCTGTATGCTGAGGTTTTAGTTTAGAAAAAAAAAAACAACTCATACATTAAAATCTTTTGTCTTAAAAGAAAAACATGTGTGCCATAGGTTCAATACCACTGTCCTAATTTAAACAGCAAACAGGTCTTGATTTTTGTTAACACCTGCTTCATTTCCTCTGTTGTCTTCTTTATAGTGTCTTTCATATGAAACAACAAGTGCCCCTAGAATGATTTCCACTAAATGTGGTTATTACATTTTTTTAAACTACTTTCTTGTTTTCAATTATTCTCATTTCTTAAATTTGAATCTGGACTTGGAATTCAGTAGCATGTGACTCTGAGTTACTTACCTATTGTAAAATTAAATTTTTGCATGTAAAATGGAAATGCACATAACTTACGAGATTATTGATGGGAAAAGTCTATGTGTAAGATGCCTGCATATTGACTGCATTGGCACATGGGCTTCCACTGGTGAAACTCAAGGGTATAGAGTTAATTATTACCTGTAAAGACAGAGGATGCTCTGTCCAGTTCACCTTATGAGCATTGGCAGGAAAAAAGAATGAGAAACTTAAGAGAGCATTGGATCAAAAAATGATGGAAGAATTAACTGAATGCCTTTTTATTGGGAATATTCATCAGGGCAAAATGAAGTTTTTTGAAAATTGTTCAAGTTTTGGGACGTAAACAGATTTGTGAATGGAAAGAAAAAGAGAAACACCTAAGGCAGCATACTTGGCTGAGAACTGATCTCTGAAAATTGATTAACCGAGATGATTTTAATTGGAATTTTAAACATATCAAACAAAACACCAACTGAATACTTTGATAAGAAGGAAGATGCAGTTGAGATGACTCTTAGTTGATGTAATAAGATTCAGGTACATATAGGTTGATACATGATTAGTGAAGATTGCGTGTTTGCAAATAATGAATAGTAATTAGAGAACCATTTAATCATCCATTTATTTATTCTTTTGCAGAACTGGAAATTATGCATGCTAGGCAAATGGTAAACATTGAGCTACATCCCCAGTTCCCTAGAGAAATTTTTCAAAAGCAGAAAATAGGTTTAGATGAAATTTAAGTCCT